>DWEJ01001388.1:0-13185 GCA_018245835.1 Mysoria sejanus stolli | reverse complement strand
TACCTCTTCTGGGATTACAGGCATGAAGAAAAAAAAAATTGTTACTATTAAATCATCAATCCAGGCTTTTGGCAGTGCATCATTTGGAGCATAAAGAAACAAAGATGCCTAAAATATTACATGAATAAAATGCAGAAGAAGCATGGCCGGTCTGTAAGGGTCAAGATATTGGGTGCTCTTGGTGTACCCTGTATGGAACCTGGTGTGGTAATGTTTGTACAGTGATAAAATTATCATTAACATGAAGTGAAATTTATTATTAAGATAAATTCACTTTGATAACTTATGCATGAGGATATTCAAGTCATTTGTATAATAATAGTTCACATACCTTTATGGTGTGACCATCTATTGTCGTTAAATTTAACTGAAGAGCTTTGATAATACTCTCTTGTTCACTCATTTCAATCAAGGCATACTTCAACTTGTCACAGTCTCTGTCACAGAAACGCAGATAATTCACCTCCCCCGCCTGGCAGAAGTGGTCAATGAGCTGCTGCTGACTGAGAGGTCCGACATCAATTACGAGCAGGGTTCGCCTGATTTCTTCTATTCTTCTTGAGTCGTACGTGGCGGGTAAGGCCGGGTACGAGGGCAGCCCGGCCGCAGATAGTTTTGGATCGTACGTATGGATAACTTGACTCGGCGGCATTCCTTCTAATGAATTGACGACGTGTGCAGGCAGCCGCGGCTCTACCGTGCTAAGACCGGGCACTAGCGTCCCGTTGCTAGACATTTCTAGAGCCTTATGTTCGTCAGGGATCTCTCCAGACTGCATCGGTACGACGATCAAGGCGCGGTCGATAAACACAGTGTTGGTCATGTGTTGTGCAACGTTCACCGTCGTTGAATCGTAGTACTTCACGTAACATATCCGTGACTGCACGGGGCACGACACGTCTCGGATCGTAGGATATAATCGTATGTCATCAATTTTTCCTAAGTAGCCAAATAGCGTTTGCATTTGGTCCTTCGTTGCCTGCGGTGCGATGTTAGTGACTTGTATCACTCTGGTACTGCCAGAAACCATTTTCGATGACTTACACATGAATGCGGTTTTTTTATACCAATCTTAAAAACAACTTATCAATGCAATTATTGTCAGAGTATTAGAATAATCCCTACATCTTGCAGAACTTTTTGAAGGAATATACCCATAGAATGTTGTTTCAAAGAACTTTCTTGAAGTAACGCACAACGCATTTAGTCACAGCGTGCCGCAATATAGAAATGTCAGATAGTCATATGCCCATAGATAATCTAGTTATTTTTTTAGCATTAGATTCTATTTTATTAAATAGAAGTTTTAATTCCAACTAAATAATAATAATATCTTGGGACATGTCCACACAGTGAGTGAACAATCTAAATTAGTTATTTATAAATGACGCAAAAAGGTTTTAAACATCACATAATATACATACATACGTTATATTTCCATGCAAAAATACATTATATCTGACAGAATACCATACAAGTAACCGAACGTAAATAAAAAAATGCCTTTTACGTTTTGGCGGGAATCAAGAAACACGTGCTTTAAATACGTGGCTTTTAATACGGTTTTATGGTTTTACGGAAGAAGAATGTTACAAAATAAAGTGGAATTTCTCAAAATGAAATTAAGTAAAGGTTTGTTTAATGCGTGTAATTACAAATACATAAATATTATTTAAGTTATTAAAAAACTTGACAATAAACAATATGAATACCTGTTTTAACAATTACATATCCTGGTGGTTGACCTTTATTTTTGTGTTTTTATCGTTGACGTGATTGTCATACAGCAAAACACATATTTTTTCTATTTCTAATCCAACCTGTATAATACAAAATAATGATTATTGTGGTTGTGGAAAAGTTCTCTAAAAAGTTGAAATATTTGTAAACCCTAGAGGGTGGAATATAGCGTACTGTAATTAGTATTTAAGACCTACTTGGCCTATGTTCACAAATAAATAAATTGAATTGAATACAATTTATGTAACTATATTTAGTATACATTAAATTAAAGTACCTCGTTGGTCGTGATGGTTGCAAGTGTGACTGCCGATCGGGAGGACCCGGGTTCAATTTCTGGGTCGAACATTAAAAAATTTTACAATTTAGATTTTCTAGTAGTGGTTCGGAGTCTGGATATGTGCCCGATGCATGGTACTATTACCATGGTAGCCTATGCTTACCACCTATTTCATAGTGAGACGAAAACGTAACTGGTGAAACGTGGGAGTGTTCTGCATTCCTCTGCCTACCTCTTTGGAGATTACAGGCGTTAAGTTGCGTTTTTAAACTACCTCGTTGGTCGTGTTGGTTGCAAGTGCGACTGGCGATCGGTAGGTCCCGGGTTCGATACCCGGGTCGAACACTACAATTTTTTTTAATTTACATATTTTAGTAATGGTTCAAAGTCTGGATATGTGTCTGGTATATGGCAATAGGCTCAAGCTATTCTATAGTGGGACGTAAATGTTAAATCGGAGTGTTCTGCATTCCTTTGCCTATCTCTTCGCGGATTACAGGCGTCAAGTTACGTCAAATAAGGAAGCGGCAAAATTTTCTTCCACCCCGGGCGGCTGTCATCCATACTACGTCATTGGATATACGTGGCATATGTGGTGACGCGCAAAGCTGCTGGCAGATACCGCTACAGCATAAATAGTCTAGTCAACAAGTGCCTTTTAGCTCAAAGGTTTTCTCCGGCTTCTAAAAATATGGTTGAGGTGTCATTCAATTCGAAATCGCATGTAGAAAGTTATTGAAAAAATTCAAGATGCGCCCGCAAAAATTAGAAAAAGTTATAAAAAAATAAAAAAGGGGTTTGGTTTTTTGCTTATATCTCAAAAACATCCTTTAACATATAATTTTTTTTTAACTTCACGCCTGTAATCCTCGAAGAGGTAGGCACAGGAATGCAGAACACTCCCACGTCTCACCGTACCTTAAAAAGGCAAATGATTACCAAATTCAATTTTGTTCTCACTCTATAGACAAGCCAACTGACTGCCTAGCTCGCCTGTTCTGTGTATATAATACCTCTCTGAATGTTATACAATGTTAATTGTTATATTTATAACATATCATTTCAGTTTTCAGTTTTAAAATTTCGAATAAATATGTAAAAATAATGAATTTAGACAGTGCATAAATGTGATGCCATCTTATTTGAATTCAATATTTCTTTGGTATACACATATCGCAATTCTTAAATCGCTTTAATTTTAAATTAAAAGGGTTTTATGTCAAACACCTGAACTTATGCGCACTTGGCATCAAATTGCGGACTGAATACAACTATCAATGTTATTTATATTTTAAGTAACTAAACTGAAGCTAAGCGGAGAAAGGGCCAAACAAGCGTTACGTACAACAGAGTATATTTTGTTGGAGGAGCTGCGTGTAGCCAAAGCGGATACCGAATGCATCTTACTTCAATTAGCAGTAAGACTATTGTACAAAGTAGTGTTGTCAGTTTAAAAATTAACTGATTCATTTCTGAACTAATGTCAATGATATCTCTTAATAGCTAATTTATAAATGATAGCAAGATAATATTTAACTTGAATGTTAAGGCAGGCGAGTATTCTATCAATGAACTGAACTAGACCCCGTGCCGGTATACAGTGTCGTAAGGAGGGACTAAGCCCAGTGCGGCCCACCTAGGTACAGCAAAATTGTAGCCGGTTATGGGCAGTAGCGTGGGCGAGGAAGAAGTTGTGCCCTACGATCGCCAAGCGTGCTCAGGGGCGGCCTGTGTCCGTGGACGGCAATACTATGATAAAGATGAATAAAATAGCAAAATGTTTCCAAATACTTCATAATGTTTCCAAACCTGGGACTAATTTGCTCACCCTCATATTCAACAAATATAATTTAATACGACGTATGGAGCCCAAACGTCTAGATGAAAATTAAATACTGTTACAACGTAGGTGCCCTACCTGCCGACCGGCGCGTCTGTGTCGCTTTTATGAAATTAATTATTATTTTGAATACGTCGTAAAGCTTGTTAACCATGACGCTAGAGCCAAATTCATGTGCGCAATAACACGTCATCAAAATAAGTAACGGCAGTTTCTTAATGAATTCTTTTTGTATTTTCAGGATCTTACAAAAAAATATTCTAAGACAAAATGTCAGATAGTGATGATAGAAATATGTGAAATAACTGAGGAATGTAAAATACAAAAACATAGATCAATGCTTGAAAATCATAAGGACCGTTTCCTTCAATTATTTTCCAAAGGTACTTCAGCACACACATGGATTGTCTTTTACTTCTACACCTTCCAATACAAAACTACCAAGTGTTTACGTTCGCCTCTCTCTCAGGGCCATAGTATTGTTTCATTTTTGTAACTTCATGTTTACAATCAATATAGTTACTTTATTATTTAAATATCTTACTGCAACATTAAAATAATAAATAAAAACAGAGAGTGAAGAAATAGAACTTCGCAAAAATGAAATCGAGAAAAGAAAAGCGGAAGTTAAAGAACTGCAGAGAAACAAACAGAAAACAATAGATGATAATATTGCACTGCAACTGCAAGAGGTGGCGGGCGTCGAGGAGCAGTGCGGCGCTGTGGAGCGGGACTGTGTAGTGCTGCAGGTGAGTGTCGCGCGGCGCGTCTGTGGCTCCAGGTGTCATAACAGGTAGGACATACACAGTGTACACAAATTCCCAAACAACAGATCAAAATTCTAAAAATAATTGTTTTGGGTCCTATTACGTTAACAGAAAGTAATAGTGTAGTTTCCAAAAGGATCTTCTGTGTACAAACCTCCGCCTTTTACAGTTTATTGTTAGTAGCGACTGTATAGTGGTTACGGTTGAAACAAAACATATGTACGTCTCGCGAACAGCTACACGGAGAGTACAGTATGTGAAGATGGGGACTATTCAATTTTTCCAGCGTTTAGTATTTTCGTATATGTGACAGTGGTCCATCATCATTATCACTGGCTATACAGCTCACTGGCCGTCGCTCCCGGTCCTCAGTCCTTCGGATCCAGCAGTAGCCCGCTATCTTCTTGAGGTCGTCAGAACACCTGGTAGATAGACAACCTACGCTACTTCTACGGAGACGCGGTCGCGGTTATCAGTCGTTCGAGCGATGTGGTCTGTCCATTACCACTTCAACAAGTTTTGGTGAACAGTTCGAGTAAGAAATGCTCTCAGTGGGCACATTGACTGGTTCAGGCTAAGCTTAAGCTTAGCTATCTCCTAAGATGCCCCTGGAGAGGAAGACGAGGTTGTGGGATACGGAGCGTACTCGTACTAGTGAGATTTTAATTATGAACAAGAGCGTGAAATGTCAAAATACTTGAACGGTTAGAAGACGTCGTTTTTCTATGATTTTATATTAATTCAACTATTGTTATGAAAAGTTATAAGAGTAAGGTGCGAGATATTCATATTGTCCTACGGTGGTATAATAAATGGTAAATGTAACGTGGTGCAATATTATATTTGGTATTTTTGTGTAGGTGCTTTCCAATTGATTCCAATTTCTACTGCAACCATTCTCCTGACAAGGACCGTACCTTGGTGTCGATATAGACAGACATTTGCCCTTTTCAGCGAATAAATATAAGCGAATAAAATGTCTTGCCCAATGCGTTACCTAATTTATTTTATTCCTTTATTATATACTAACACAGATAACACCAATATTATCATTCTCCACTTTCAAACTGTTCATTAAAATTACTTGAGTTTCTATTTGTAGACTAGTTAATAATGGACGACAATTTCGATTTCGGCTGATAGTCGGGTTTCGATTAGACATGACTCAAACGACTACGTTAGTTATTGTTCAGCTGTAACGAAATTCTGAAATATTGTTTTTACATTGTATGCAGAAAAGAAACAAAGCCATAATGTTGAAATTGCGACGCAAGTTAATAGAGTCTGAAGATTTACGACGAGAATTAATGAACAACACGAATTATCTGCCAGCTCAAGATTAAAGTGGAATCGGTTTATATGTAATATTAAACTATAAAGTTTTACTATTTGACGAGGAACTTGATGCATAGGCCTACCCCGTGAGGAACCTCACGTGATGATATGTACCTATGTATTTGTTAACACCTTAATATTCGTTAGTAGTTTTATTATGCAAATAAAACCATTACAATAATTCTTTCTAGTTTATTTAAATAAAATAAACCCTGACACGATTCTATACATGTCATAAGTAAATTAGCTAAACACCTTAATTAATTACAAAATTGGGAAATTACAAAATAAAAGAAATCACACATACAAATCATGTTCAATCGCGCTATAAACAAACTGTAATAAATATTGATAAGAAATTAAACGACGAAGTTTGGTAACGAATCCAATGAGTATTAGAACATGGCACAATCAAGAGCTGGAATTCGTTTGTAACCACGTCAAAAATTCATTAATGCAAAAATATTGCTCGAGCCTTACATGTTCTAGTAGTATTTAGTTACAGCAACGCGGTAGAATGACATAAAAATAGGGCATTACATACAGCTGATTCAAATCTTTATTAATGTTTCCGTTTAATTTAAGAAATTAAATTTTCATCTAAATATACGAGTATATAATTGTTTATAACGTTTTTTAAATATATTGGTTAACATATCATCCAATTAAGAAATTTATTTTCAAGGTTGGCGGTGTTAGAGTACCTAAGTATCATTGTAACACCATTGAAGATCGCAGCACCTGCTGACCAGCAACCTGATCTCGCCTGCCTTCACTAACAGCACGGTTACTAATTTAGCTACCCTTGGATGCACACTTGAAATGTTTTCATAATACGATAATTCTTAAAAATGATCTTTAGTTACATAGTTAATACTTCGCTGTACGTCATCATAGTGAACAGCCTAGGTAACTTCTGGATGTTCTATTTCTTTACTTTACCTTTATACTCATGTTTCAAACTATCTATTAAAACGATAGATCTCGTGCTCATTAACTAATATTAATAATAATTAGTAAACAATTTATTCAAAGTGATTGCGTGAGTGTTTGTTGCTATTGTAGACAGAGAGGCGAGCGCGTGAACGAGTCGCTCACTACCAGCTTCTACCGTTACACTCTCATGCGCGAAAATGGTTCTAGCAAATATCACATATCACATAAAATGTAAAGTATACAGACAGAATAATGTGGATATAGTACATTGGTATCAAGAGCATTTCTGTAGTAAGCAACATGTACCTACATCCGCTATAGATAACAATTCTTGTAGCTCGTACGTTTATGAAACGACACAGTTATCTATTCGCAACGGTTATATTATAATTTCTACAGTTACGAAGATATTGACAAATATGAGAATTGTTACTATTTGTTTTGGGAGAACAATACGCAATTTTAATTATCAAGCTGTAATAGTAAGGCAACACTTCTTTTGATCCAATGTGCTGAAGGTTTGTCAGAAGGCAAATAAAAAGCCAGTACAAAATTTGACGAATGACCTGTCGTCGCCAATACGCCTTTCCTTTCTAGGGTTTTATAAAGTGGACATTTGTACCTAGAACCCTCCTTAAATTCAAGTTTCAGTTTCGGATATAACCAAACAGCGGGCATATTATCATTTAATATTTTTGGAAGCTGCTCCCCAACGGCATGGGTTTGCCGATCCCAACGACCACCGTCCATAAAAAGACCGTGTACATAAACACCCCATTCTGGAGACGTATCTTCATAATCAACCTGTCGCACATCAAAATCAAAAATTAATAAATCTATGGGTATTTTTTTTGCTCTTGCATAATTTTGAACAGAACCTGTTAGGAAAGCCTGCGTGAAAAAGAATCCAGAAAGCCAAAAGGTAGAGGGTTTTCCCTTTCCATACCAATCTTCCAACATAGCTAAACGTTCTACAAAATCTGTAACATAACTAGGTAGAGGTTTTAAGCTGGGATAAGAAACTTTACGCCAGTTGTCTGGTATCTGACCCAGTAACATAGCGTTCGATTGCTTGTCTAAAGCAGGGGACATAACAATAAGTCCTTTAACAGCTTTTTTTAAGTCCAACAAAGAATGGCTAATTTCATGGAGCAACTTATTGAATCGTTCCATTTCCTGTATGAGCACTGTGTTCATTGACTCGTTGTAATCTACTGGGTACTTTTTTTGTGATTCTTCGATGTCGAAATGTTTTGGCAATTTGGACAAAATTTCTGAAGCCATCTGTACTAGAATGATCTCAGTATTACCACCTTCTCCTCCACTGCCACCGCCTTCTACAAGGACCAATGAAGCCGTTAACTCCATTGATATCGAATAATCTCTAGTTATTCCTGCATTCATATGCAACCCAAAAACCTCTGGAGGAGGATTAACAGGCACCGATTCAATATGCTTAAGGTAATCTTGATATTCACACCTACGCGGAAGTCCGTATTGAGATCCCATATCGCAAAATAGATAATTTGGTTCATTAACTACTTCAGAATTCACGTACTTGTCAAGAATAGTGACAATTAGTCGACGGTCCCAGTCGTCAGTAACTCGACCGCCATAGTTACATTCTCCAGTTAAGTACTTAATTGCGACGTATTGTATTTCTTCGTACTGATTTAGGAACATCTGGAGTTGCATAACTGATATTTGGAAATCAGAGTCGTTGAAACCGTACTGAATATTCCATCCTAATGGCCCAAATTTTTTTCTTTCCTGCACAACTGCATGAAAGAAACTAATCCCATACAGTAGCTTACTAAAAGGTTTGTCTTTTCCAGGACAACCTTCAAAAAATTCCTGTTCCTTCACAGGTTCAGATATGTAAGATCTATTAAGGTTATGCTGTAGTCCAGTTGGAGGCTCATTAGTCATTTTAACGCTTACTTGTAACACGGATTGCGGGAATTTGTCGGATGGGTAACTAGTTAACCAAAGTCGAAAACTAAGATCAGTGTTTGTTAAGTCAAAACCTTCTACAATTTTTTCCAGGGCGGAAAGCCAGGAAACAGCTAAATGACAATTTTGTAGACATACCCAACCACCTTCTAACTGAGCTCGTTCTATCATTGCTCGTGCAATTGGTCCCTGTCCTTGACCTAAAGATATAGAACTGAATCGGTGGGCGTATCCCATTCTTTCACAATATTTTATTAATGCTCCCATAGGATCCGATCCCGGCGACAATATAAATATAAGAGGAGCTAGACAATTGGAATCACCAAAGGACTTTCCTATATCGAATGGCGGTGGTAATATATACTTTTGACCCATTTGTTTCTCAACAAAGTCTGAAATTGCCACTGTTAATTTATCAGGCCTTAAAACTCTTATTATTAATAGCTTTTGGAATTGTGTAAGTTTTTCATCCCAACCTGCAGGCAATGCTTTTTTATGTGGTTCTATCTCGTCATAAACTTCTTTCCAGTTCTTTAAATTCCCCATAAAACTATCTTTGAATCCTTTATAAGCTGGTAGATCCTTTATTCTACAAATTTCATCCCAGCCTTTATCAGGAAGCCAGTCGACGGGTTTTTTAAGTGGATTTTCTACAGCTATACCACCAGTGATAAGAAAAATATATTCATCGTGATTCATATCTTCAGTCGACAACATCATTTTAGAACACATTATAAAGGAAAACATTAATTTGTCCTTGTCAAATAGAGACCTGCAAACATTGCTATATAAATTATAGGTAAATGTATCCTTAAGAAACTTAAGTCTTTTTTCTAAATCTTTAGACTTGTTTGCATTTTCAATAGATATTATATAAAGATTAATAAACCACGTTAACGAGTACTGATACATGGGATCTACGTTTGGTAATTCTGTAACGCAATAATACAGTACTGCCGAATGAGACGCTATTGGCCTATACCCTAGTCTGAATTTTTCGATTATAACTTCAGTTTCTAAGCTGGCTTCTTGTTTTTTCATTATATCAATAGCTAAGATTTTTGAGGAATCTAAGACTTCTATAGCACTTTCATCTTCTAATATATCGCCTTTGGTTTCTTGCAAAGTTCGTAAAATATCGTCTTCGACTTGTTTTAAAGCAGTTCTATTCGCTGCGCTTTGTACTATCAACTTTTCCCTTTTTTCTTGCAAGTCTGGTCTTTCTTTGGCTACCACTATTCCAAGCAACTGATCTTCTAAGCCATCTTTAGTAAGTGCAAAATTTATTAAAGTAACTTTATTAAAAATTTCTGGCAAATAATGAGGATTTCTTAATTTTGTTGTCATATACAACCGGAAATTTGGATGGTATTCTATAACGTTGTCACCTAATGCAATAAATTCTTTTCCGCCTTGCATATATGTATGTTTCAATAATACCGGGTCTAAAGGAGCCTCGACATCTTCCAAGATACAATCAATTAATGCTGGTTTACCATACTCTAAGCATGTCTCTATAACTTTCATATAATTACCATCGGTGAATTTCATTACTTGCAGATCATTAGATTTTTCCATCGTTTTTATCCATTTATTAGCTTGCCCTTGTGGGTCAACTAGCAAAGACCAGCGCATGGAATTATCTTGTATTATTGCATTGTCAGTTGAAAACGAGTCTCTTGGTAAACCAGCAATATACCAATTTTGTATTTTAATATCAGTACCCAAGACGTCTCTAAACACAAACTGTTCAGAATGTGGCATGTTCAATTGAATTACCAATTTTCGCCATTTTTCTGTTATTTCTATTCTGACCGGCAAAGTATAAGGTGCTAAATAGGCTATTATGCCACAAGAAACTAAAATATCACCAGCCAAATTATCAAATAATAACTGTAAATTTTCTGCTGCCGCCGTCCATCTTACTTTCTCACCTCCTAAGCCACCTATTAATTTTTCAGCTCGATACAATTTATCTATACATAACTGCACCTCGTCTTCAAGAGCTTTTTTCTTTATATTTGCTTCTTCTAACGCCTCATTTAATTCAGCAAGTTTCGCTTCTAATCGCGCTACTGTAGCTTTCTTTTCCTCTAAAATTGCCATTGTCTCGGCAAATTCTTTCTCTGCAGCTTCCAATTTTGCTTTTTTAGGAGCTACTACTTTAGCAACAGCATCATACATATCCATAGCAATAATCCATTTACACAGACCTTCTGCTGCAGTAGACGCTTTAGCTATAATATGAGGTTTAAAATCTTTATGTGACAAATATTCTTTTCGAATCTTTTGCATAGTAGCTACTGGTATATTATCTTTGTCAAAATTTTTAAGTGAGTCCAAGAATCCCATATCTCCAAGAATTCTTTTACTAGGTCCCCAATAATCCAACATTTTTTTCCCTGGATTATCAGGATCTGGTATCTTGTCAGGCGGAATGCCTTTCATTACACATACAGCAGCCATTACTAGCTTTACTGTGGCTGGAGGGTTTTTCATAGACTTAACAATAGTAATATCAGCTGGTTTGAGTGTATTCAACGCTGCAATTGCATCTTCAAGAATAGGCAACGCTAGAGCTAAGTCAGCTTCGCAATCTTTTTTTAGTTCTTGTGCAGCTGCAGCTTGTACGTTAGCGACTTTTTGGTCTTCTCTTACTTGTGCCGCGGCCTTATCAGCAGTAGCTGTTTCCACTTCTATTTCCTCCATCATCTTTGCAGATTTGGCAGCCATTATAATTAACTGCGGTTTAAGGGCGTTTAAATCACGTTGCATAATTGAAACGGCTTCAGCTGCTTGACTTAATTTATCTAAACCATTAGTATACCTTAACTTCGCAGCTCTTAATTCTCGTTGTTTTCTGTTAGTTAGGGTTGTAAATGATTTAATTAAATCTAAGTAAGATGCAGATGTTATATAAGTTTTCCGTCCGAATTGTTTAAAAAAATCTTTTGATACTTGTCTTGCGTCAACATGAAATTGCTTACAAGCTATTACTGCTGCAGCTTTTACCGTATCCGGTACGTTTACTTTGACCATGTAAAAATGTGCAACCATTTCTAAAGCGTCTTCCGGCCAACTATCATACCAATCAATAGTGCAACAATTTACAAGAGATGGATAAAGACGTAATCTTGTTCTAAAAGAACTACCAATCGGACTAAAACATAACACAATATGTAATTTAGCTTTACAACGACCTACGAAAAATGCCAGAATCTGCAAAGGACTTATATCGAGATTTCTATTGCCACCTTGAGCTGCTAGTCTTACTAGCTCGAGGATTTCTTGTTTTTCATCCAAACCATATAAATTCGGGACTTCTCCTGAATTTAGTAAACTGTCTAAATTTTGTATAAAGACTTCCTCTTTTATTTGACTTTCAGTAAATAGAAAAGTTGTATCTTTGTTTAGTCCGCCAGATTCTCTTAGTACTAGTTTTATGTCATCATGCCAATCTTTAATACTGTAAGATTTGGTTATTTCTGGTTGAAAAACTTGTTGACCTAATATTGTACTTGCTAAGCGAGTTAATGATTGACGACCGGACCCACCTACGCCGACTAATAAGGCATTCCCCGATGGCATTGATAGCAGCCGACATATTCTTGATAAGTGCTCTAAAGCATAATCGAATAAAACTATTGTCATCTTTGCTTTGTGCATTGAATTATATTCTGCTAACATTTGTATAGCAACGTTCGAAAATACTTCTTTCGAAGGTATTTCTTCATAGCGTCTCTCTCCTTCAACACTGTCTGTATCTAAGTAACATCCGAACATCATTTTTTTAATACTCTCCTGGGTGACATCACCTTTATCATCTATATAGGTATCTAAAGCTGATTCAAACGTGTCTTTCATGTAATCTCGCGTAGATTTCCTTAGTATATCAAAAAACCATAAACGATCTAAGTCGTCTACAAGTCTGTCATAAAAAACCCTCATTATTTCATGAACCCATATTCTGGTAAACGTTTTCTTATTGTCGGCTGATTCTTTTCGTAGTAAAGCACAACCTTGAATTACTCTAGAAAAATCTCTTAAGTTAAATATATAATGCGATTTTGCTGGCGTTGGTCTAAGACCTTCAGTAGCTTGATCATAAATTTCCATTGTAGCCGTTATAATATTGACTATTGCAGGTTGAGCATCTTGGCCAAAACCATTTCGGCGCCATCCTAGTTGCAATAATGACGTAAAAATTTTAGTCATACTTTCCTTTGAAAATTCATTGATTGAATAAATATTATAATGTCTTAGCATTCTCGGATATATGAGTTGCCTGCTGCCGCCAACGGGGCCAATGGCACCGTAGAAGAATGTGTCATAAA
>DWEJ01001387.1:0-13185 GCA_018245835.1 Mysoria sejanus stolli | reverse complement strand
CTGGGAGAGATACCGGGTTATGTGGGATTTTTACCGCACTAAAACCCCCTCGGTGGCCTTCCTCAGCGCTAATAGGATGACTCCGGGATCTCCAACGGAACGTTGGAGCGTCCTCCGCTCGCGCCAGCGTCCGATGACTCGCCAAGTGGCTCTTGTTCGAAGCACCTTGATCGTCTCTTCGGAATCAGCCCTCTGGCGGAGATCGCGAATCTTTAGAAAGATCTCCGCGTCCATATCCGCCAGAATATCCAGGGGTGGAAACCGCGCCAGGATAGTAGCCGCCTCGTACGATATGGTTCGGTATCCTCGTGCGACTCTAATCGCAATCATGCGCTGCGCGGCGCCGGCTGCTCGACAGTCTGTCCGACAGTACGCTCCGTACAAAGCGATAGAGCGCACGACACCCGCGTACAGGCGGCGGACTTCTTCCCTCGGTCCCCTGAGATTTTACAGCAGTTTATGCAACGCATCTGTTACCTTATGAATCCGAGGGACGAGACGATCAAAATGCTCGTCAAAGTTCCAACGACTGTCCAGGATCAACCTCAGGTATCGCATGTGTTTGTCCACTTCAATGTCTGCGTCACCAACGCGTATGGACATAAAGGGCAGCTCCATTCGCAGCCTGCGGCCATGGAGCCATAGTGCTTCGGTCTTTTCCGCCGCTATCTCCAGACCAAGCGAAGCGATCGTCGCAACTACGCGTGCTTCCCCTAGCTAAACAAATAAATACCTACTTACATATATAACCAAAACAACCGAATTATAATTGATATAATTGTTGTACCTACATATCCTTTCATTGGCAATAGTGGGACGAAAACGTAATTGGTGAAACATCGGAGTGTACTTCCGTCCTCTGCCTGCCTCTTCGTGGATTACGCGCGTTATGTTACGAAATTTAGCACCTACATGAAATTAACGAAAAACTAATTTGTAAAAGCAAAAGCAATAAATTCTACAACGCGAATAATAGTAACATATTATTTGTATGAAATGATAATATTTACGTTTTGCACAGAAATAATAATCTTTTAATTGGAACGTCATTAATAACTGCAGTGGTTGGGTAAATATGGATGTAGTTAGTTACGTATATGTGTAAAATTTGGAAGGAAAATTATGAATCTACCAGCAAATTTTCAAACGACTGGCATGTAATGGAATTTTGTGTAAAAATGATTTTGTTCTCGCGTCGTTACAACTTTCAACTATACGCAAATTGTTTGGGAAGAATACAGCCATAAGGGTGTATAAGCGAACATTCATCACACCACCGAGTAAATATTATATGTATTCTGCATGTAGAGCAACCGGAAATATCTATCAATTTCCGCTTTGGATATCACTGCGCAATGCAACCCTTAATGTATATTTAATTCGCTTCCAATACAATAATAGTATATTCATGCATGTGAGGAGGGTCATCTAGTTGTGGTATTATCGTGTCGTTCGTATCGTATCGTTCATCTATAAATTGGTCTGACCACCTAAAAAAGACAGCGGGATTACAACTGGATACAAGCATCAAGGCCGGGTCAGGTCACGTGGGTCACTGAATGTTAATATTCAGCAGTGAACTTCCTAATTCTGCTTTGACGGATAAATATTACCTATGCTACATAATATAATACCAACCTATGTTTAAATGAATTCTGGTGACAAAAATGCTTGCAAACATTTTGGTGCTTTATTAAGTAAAAGGCTAATAAATTTCGATGTGTAATATTTATTATACCCCTTATTTACCATCAACGCCGTAATGCCATTTTGTAGAGTATGGTTTCAATCATCCCTCACTCGAGGGATGCGACGCTGTTTGGGCTGTAATAAAATATGAATATACATAGAGAGAACCCAGTAACACTTAGCCTGACCCGGGTATCGAGCCCAGGACCTCTTGGTCACTAGTCGCGCTTACAACCACTACACTGCGAGGCAGGCAAGCCTGCACCATTTGACCTGCAAAATTTCATCACGAACGCAATACAATCTGGTGTCTGAACAATAAAATATACAACGCTCATGAACATTGTATGATATTCCTCTCTCGGTTGAACAATTATTTTTATTAGCTTTTATCCGCAGCCGGTTCAATAAAATAAGCTTATCTACCAATAATAATGCCTTTAGTAAGCACTGAATATTGTAAGTGCGTTGCATTAGTGAAGAGATTAAGTGATTACAAAAAGCAATGATAATCTAGTGATTTGGAATTCTGTTTGCCACTCCGAGTGTAATGCGTTTGAATCCTGATGATCATTTATTTAATTTTTCTCCAGTTCACATACCCAGCGCGGGGATTACGGGCAAATGCCCACAGAGGACGCCTGTAACCAGCAGTGAACTTACACAGGCCGATGATGTTGATGATGATGATTGTAATATCGTGGGGGGAACTGCTCAACTTAGGATCCTTCACAATGTTCTCGTAAAGTCGGGGGGGAAGCGTGAAGTCTGCCAACCTGGACTTGGTCAGCGCGGTACACCAAAGCTCTAACCTCTCTCATTCCGCGAGGTGACCTGCGTCCGACGGTAGAAGATTGAAATAATTGATCGTGATCTTGTATTTGTCATGTAAATATTAATGTTCGATAGTTACAAAATAACCTCCATCTATATTGAAGCACTCAACAGATTCGAACCTGAACTCCTAACAAATGGTAGAGAGGCGTATCGAATAAAACAAAAATACGTGTTTATATTTAGGTCAGCTGTCACAATAGAGCCTCCGTCCAATACGCAGAGCCACTGTAGGATTTCGTTACACTTCGTAATTTCAGTTGGAGAGCTCGTAAAGTACGTTCCGTGGCGCGATGTCGTACATGTCTCGCTGGGTGTAGCGGCGGGCGAGGCAGTCCCGCCGCGGCCGTGGCGAGCGGCGGGTCCCGCGGTTCCCGGTCTG
Organism: Mysoria sejanus stolli; assembly: GCA_018245835.1. Classification (NCBI taxonomy): domain Eukaryota; kingdom Metazoa; phylum Arthropoda; class Insecta; order Lepidoptera; family Hesperiidae; genus Mysarbia; species Mysarbia sejanus. The sequence continues at coordinate 10,280 of DWEJ01001387.1, read as the reverse complement.
TCCTGGACAAGTTACCTCCATGTGGTGACGAGTCAACGTTGTAACTTTGATTGTCTTACGCGCCCGGTACTCGTGTCACAGGTGTCACGCTTGCAAACAGTGAACATTTGGTCTTTATGTAGAGAACGCTTTGGAGCTTTTGTCAATTTTTTTATTATTTAGGGCTATATTGTTTTAAAATGTTTTTGTCTCACAGTCACGTTTTAGTAGTATATGACCAATACTTTGCATTTCAACGATGAAATATTTGTATTGTTTGGGTTTTAGTGTCATTTGTATCAAATAAGTTAATGTTAGTTTACTATTAATGTTAGTTTACTAAATTAATGTTAGTTTACTATTCAACCAAATACAAAGACAGTTGTGATTGTTTTTAAAAAAAAATATTTTTAGATGTTTTTTTATAGGAATATCATTATCATTTAATACAGAACGTGTTGAGAATCGGGTGAATGTTGAATTCGTCATCATCATCCTCATCGTCGTTATTATCATCCATATCATTATCATCATCATGATAATGATAATGATATCAATTATTTATTGATAGGTGTCAGTACTATAATCTCGCTACGCTTGCCAACACTTCAAACCCCTCAGAGAACAATTTTTTATGAACTCTAGTGTGCACCGGGACTTGAACCCAGGCTCCCGGAGTGATAGGTCGAACTTTAGACCACTACGTAACAGGTGCCTGCTCATCGGTATTAACGACTCGGAGCATCGTAAAACGTTGCATCTGCAATACATTGAACAAGCGAAGCGAACGTGCGCCAATGTGCTCTATGGTTTTACAAACGAATAGACGCTCCACTGAACAAACCGCGCGCTGACTGAAGGAATGTTGGTTCAGCATTACCATATCCCGTCGTTTGTCACAGTGATTATGTAAATTTATTACGGGATAATGGACGCTTCACGTTCATGCGTGTATATATGAAAAGCGACTTGGTGTTTGTGTATCATGTGTTACAGGTACACAGTTCAGGTATTATGAGGTTCCGTTTGGATGTACATCACGTTTATATATTGGACACTTTAAACCTCTCTGCATATCCCGTAGGAAAACTGCAGTGGTGATATAATTATCATGAGAACTCGTGCTTGGTACCAAGTGCTCGTAAGTGCTGGATAATGTATATAGGTAAAAGTTTTTTTGCAACTTTAACACTTCGTAATGACTTTCGACATTTGCGCGATACAATTCGGCAAGGAAACGAAATCCTTGCCTTATAATGCGAATAAAATGAACGGAGTTAAAGGTCGGTCAGGCTCTGCGACAGGGTTGCCACATATAAGATATTGAATTAGTATAGAAGAAGCATGTCAATACTCTAATTATGGTAGTATTTGTCGTTCTGTGCTCTTTACCTACACCATAAGGAATCTGGCGTGATGATATAATAGTAACAGTAATAACGAATGCTGTTTGAGACTGTCTGAAATCGTTAATCGAAGATATTGCTCATGTGCCTATTCCCGTTCACAGCTAAGCACAGCCCATTCTAATAGCATGCCACTGAGCATAATCTTCAGCTCTTCGCATCCAACCGCTGCCAGCCAGTTTGAGTATATCGTCACTATATCGTCACCTGGCAGCAATTGTATGCCGGAATAATATTAATCAAACCTTCTTAGCTGACACCAATGGATGGTAAAATACAATAGATTTATACTGTAAATACATCCTCGTAAGATGATCTGAACAAATTCATTGAAGTACTTAATGTGACCTGCCATTGGATAAAGGTTAGTTATATTAAAGGGATCGAGTATCCTCTTCGTGACTCTATATAAAAATTTCTCGGAAATTTCTCGAATCTTGTTGCCAATCATCAACCCTCGAATAGGGCTATTTTTTGCCTTAAAAGTATCTGCCTTCGACCGCATGTGACCAATCGCGTATGATCAATTCAAATACGTATTATATCCCAGTAATTCCGAGGAAAGACCCCGGCAATCTTGACTAAAGGGACCGACTTGCTCGTCAGAGGTTTTACCCTAACTCTTTTTGACCCTTTTCTGATACCGTTTTATCGCGGATCATATCACTCTGAGATGGGGAACTGATTTATGCTTAAAGAATGAAGGTAAAAAATTAAAAATAGTTTATTCATAGTGTGGAAGTACATTGGTAGAAGAGCGTACTGCATGTACAGATGCGTATAGGGTATCAATAGGTCGTAATAGGAATACTATTCTGTTCTTTACTAGAACAAATTAAGTCAATTAGGTCAATTAAAGGCGTCAGCATTTTTAATGTTCCACTGCTTGACAAGAGTCAGCTCTCCTACGCAGGCCAAGCAAAAGGTTGCATGTATTCTCCCGATGATTTTCTGCACCGTTCCCGTGAGTTATATTTAATCTTGAATACACAACACGACCACATACCCTAACGGAATGACGTCAATTCAAATCTGCAGTGCGCTGACGAGAAAGAGTAACTTTAAATTCATTTAAAACATTTGTGAATTCTACCAAAAAATATACCAAAGATTTCATTTTGGATTCCGTTACCCTTCTCACTTACGAATCTTTCTCGGACGTCAAGATGTCGTATCCACTCTTTCACCTGTAATTGATTTGCATTTAAAATGTCGGTACATTTTCTTCAATAAAATGTGTTGAATCGTCGAACGTATGTTTGTTAACTTTCGTAGCTTTGACTTGTTAATGGGAAATTTTAACGAACCTTATCTAATAATCTTAGATTTAAAACATATATGTATGTATGTATATCCGCGATGAATTTAAAGATTTCAGGCGCGTACTAGATGTGTTACGTCGAGAACAGGTCACGATATCTTTAGCTTTATATATAATAGTAGATCCAGTGCAGCTGTACACTGAGATACACTGTTAATGATGATAATGGTCATAAAAAGCAATACATTCCTTACGCATTTCCTACATGTTTTTACACACAAAAATCGACTTGGCATTATTGAGGAACAATCTTACCTTCCGGCTGCAATGTCTGCTCTCCACTGCCTCCCGCTCTCGCCGTTGACGCATCCTTACCTTGCTATTACGTCACCATCGCCAGGTGTCTTGTTACCTTCATCCGGTTATACATTAAAATCTGTTGATGTGATCGCAAGTGTCATGTTATTGAGAATTTTGTGGTTTTAGCGATTTGAGGATGTGAAAATTTATGTAGACATTGAGTAGGCGATTAAGCGAGTAATACAAACGTTTTAGTAATCGCCAGTGTTGGTTCCAGGAAGAGTCGGGAACTACAAGGTCGCTTCAATTCCGTCTCATTAGCTTTAAACGATGTCTTGTATTGTCGCGAAATGTGAAAAAAAGTTAGTTCACTTTGCATTTAACTGAATAAATCTTTTTCTCGACGTAATAAATTTTATAATCCAAGGTTACAAGCCGTAAGCGTTCTCACATTTCAGCTTTTCTCGATTAGGAAAATTTTACTCAAGTAATATTTCCGCCACACCGTTCGTTTTCAGTAGGAATGTCCTAACGACTCTCAATACAACAACGCAATACATACCGCTCACTTCATTCGCTCGAGAAGCTACGTTGTTGGGGAAACCTTTGACAAATTCACGACTGAAATTGAACGTACTCGTACATAAATATGTATAAACCGTGCGCGATAACTTGAAACCTACGCGATGACGTCACAGCTGCGTGTTTGTACATTGCAGAAAATATATATAATCAGGTTGTTTAATATATTAACAATTGTTAATAGATTATTGGTAGCAGTATAACTGTATTGAAATTGAAAACTGAATATATTTTATCATTGAAAGGATAAACGCACGTGGGTGTCAAGTTGTCGCGCACGGACTATACGTACATGAAACAAACATTTTGGTACCCCGATCGCATACATTTCAAAACTGTTCTCATTTGGAGGTTTTCCCTGGTTTTGATAGTGTTAAGCGAGCGTGGAAATACTCTCCTTATGCGTACTTAACACAGAACGTACGTAGAGTCATATTATCCTCTCCGTTTTGTACTGCATCATTAAAAACTGCCAAGTAGTTTAGTATATTGACTACCTCGGTGGTCGTGTGGTTGCGACGGCGACTTTCGTATCGGTCTTTCTTGGGTCCTGGACATCACGGCTGTATTTCCTGAAGAGGTAGGCAGCTCCCACGATTCACCAGTTACGTTTACGTAACATCACGGAAGAGGTGGTGAATCTGTTGCCATATATTGGGCACATATTGAAACTCTGAGCTACTTTTAGAAGTATTAACTAGAGATTCCAGTTATAAAATCAACTAGTACCCGAGCTTTGAACTCAGGAACTCTCGACCGACAGTCGCGGTTGCAACTAACACAACCAACGAGACAGTAGAGCGGATAAAAGTACTGATTGTGATGATGATGATGATGATGATTTATAATATTTGCTGACAGCTATTGACTTAACCTTCTTACTTATATATTCTTAGTAACATTTTGGCTCGTATCACTGCGTTGGTTTAAAATTTCAGCGCATATTCTGATTTACGGAGGTTTCTATGTAAATTCAATCTAGCAGTTCGTATTTCTGAATTCCTTCAGTTTGCAACTGCTCTGAAACACTCCCCGTTGAATTTGATTATGAATATTTTACGTTCGTTCGCAAAAAAAATCGTATTTTCGTTTCTTGGAGAATTTTGAAAAGATCATATACATAGGTATTCACGTACTTGACATGCAGTGAGTAGAACCCGCTCGGTAGGATTGCATTACTGTAGAAATTGCGGTAATAGTCGATCGAGTTACTGGACTTTACCGCAGGAATGTTCGAGTATTGCAATATGACAGAGGTGAGAAAAGCAATATTTAAATATCACTTTATTAACAGCTAAGTTGAAATATCACTTGCTATTATGGTGAAGGAAAACATCGGGAGGAAACCTGCACACCTTGAGTCCTCAAAAAAAAAAGATCTCTAAGGTGTGTGAAGTCTGCCAACCCGCACTTGGCCAGCGTGGCAGACCATGGCCTTCACCCTCAAAGCGCAGGCGGAAGGCATTTAAAACTGCCCGCAAACAAATCTGCCCAGGTTTGTACCATCTTCTGTACTTTAGCCTTCCGTGTTACTATTTACCCTTGAGACATTGCAAATTATACGAGAAAGACTTTATGCATAACATATACCGTCGGTAATACCCTGGCCAAGACGATAGTGGCGCCATCTAGGCGACAGTGCTGCCACAATGCACAATAACAATTGTGCCATAGCTCCCTAACAAGGAATACTCAAGTATGCGTGTTAGATCTGCATGTCAGTGTGCGCAATGTAATGATAAACTGGTTGATGTTGATTATAACATAAAAAGAACATAATTTAACCCTGATTATATGGATATTGTCTGTTTGATATGTGCAGAAATCAAAATATAAAATTATCGCGATACTAATAGTCAGTACAAATTGTTTACGCACGGAATATTTCACTATCGTATCGCGATCGCAATGCTACACAACCGCATTTTTATCATTATCATATTTATTTTATATCATTTGCTATGTACGTAAATAGTGATAAGTTATTTTGCCCGTTTGATCACAAGCGATTATGGTCCTTAACCCATAAATCAAAAGGTGTTTATTACTTGACGCTAATAGAACAGTTTCTTCTCCTGACAGATACAGTGCTCTGTTGATTGTACATTGATTACAACGTATGTCGTGAGCTATATCACATTTGCTATGCACAGTGTCCAATACGATAAATACGAAGCGGAAGTTGTTAATTTTGTGTTTTAAAATTTTGTGCCAACATATTCTGTGTTTAACGTGTTCCATTTTTAAATGAAATTGTTCTCAGTGAGTTGATTGGAGACATCTTAATTGTTCTATTCAGCAGTAGGCTCTTTTTTGACTGTTGCCACCTGGTGGTAAGCGACATGTAGCGAGACACCTATTCACTCTTGTCTTGGTTATTCCCAGTTTGTACGAATCGGGAATTTTGTTTTTCACAAGTAAAGATGGGAACTATTAAATACTCTGCTTAAATTGTTCAAATATTAATAAGTAGCCTAACGTGAATTTGTATTTAAATTTTTAATGTGACTAGTAACAATAAAATGACCATAAAACCGTCTATATAATTATGTCGTATACAAATCTGACATTTTACACAAATGTTTCTTGCAATTTGATTTTCATGTCGGTGGCATTTTTAATATAGCTGTTTTTCTATTTGCTCGATAATAATAATATTTTTTATTTTCTTTAAAATTTACTTACAATATTGAGTGTTTAGTCTCCTTTTAAGCACCAAGTGTCTGTAGTACGAGAATCTACTTACTATTCCGAGAGAGTTGTAAACAAACATTACAGTGTACAAACATATATGTGACCGCTTTGCAGCGAAGTGTTCCTTCAAAATGTGTCGGTACGAATGTGCGTGAGATGACGGTAGTGTTGTAGAGTCGTTCGCTCAGTGTGAGCTGCAGCCATGGATATACTCCGGGTCGCACTGGTGCCGCTGTCTCTGACCATCGGCCTCACCTATCTTAATGTTAAAAAGTGAGTGACGTAGCATGTTTAAACTTATTTATTTTAGTAATTTTTACCAAAAACATAACAAAAACAAAAACGTTTCAGACTTTAAACAATGATAATCAGATCGCGTCGCACAAATAAGTAACATACCATAATAAGTGAACAAAGTCTCGACTCAGTAGCGCACTAAAATACGGTACCTGCTGTTTGTTTGAAGGTTTTATGTTTGCGTATCTTTTATGCAATTGCGTATATTTCGTGGAATTGTTTTATGCATGCCTCAAATATATTTTAATCCTTATTATATAAGTCCTGATGACCTTAGTTAACAACAGTGGTGAATTACGAGTATAAATCTTTCATCTTCATCAGCCCACCTCAGTCCACTGTTGGACATAGGCATCCCCCAAAGAGCGCCATTGCGCCCTGGCCTTAGCTTGCCGCATCCAGCTTCTCTAACGACTCTCGTGAGCTAAAAGCTCGCGGCTTGTATTTATTCCATATTTATGGTCTTCTTACAGTGAGTTTTAACAGAAACTATTAATAAATGATAGATGTACTCAATTATATCTCTATGACTCTTAATAACATTGTTTTTGGTACTTAATGTATGAAATACGTTTTTAGTTTTATTCTATATGCAACTCTCTGCTTACATTATCAGGGACCTGGCAGGACCATACAATGGTAAGAATTATGCATAAGCCGTCTCATTAACTTGCATTACATCTAACGTAGAAGGAACAGTGCTCACAGATTGTTACAGTCTGTCGAAACTAATGCCACTCTCTACATAGAAACAAGTCGACTCTACATAGAGACAAAGAAATACTTTGTCTCTATACAGAGGCAACATTTTTAACAACCTTTACGTCTCTAGAGACAAATCGCATTGAGATGGCATGTTTTCTGTCAACAGGAACTCTTACAGTAGAAGAGGTGTACAAAGACAGAGACCAGTTCGCGGGTCTGGTCCGCGAGGTGGCGGCGCCGGACGTCGGCCGGATGGGCATCGAGATCCTGTCGTTCACGATCAAGGACGTGTACGATGACGTGCAGTACCTGGCCAGCTTGGGCAAGGCGCAGACGGCGATCGTGAAGCGGGACGCGGACATCGGGGTCGCGCAGGCGAACAGGGACGCCGGCATCAGGGTGAGCTCATAGTGTTCGGTCTATGGAGTTTGGCATTACGTCTGTCTGCAAGCAAATGAAAATGCTATTGTAGTGGCTTTGCCATTTTATGGTAATAATAGAATCAGCTGAGGAATTGTACACTATAGATGCTGATTCTGTGATTCATATTGTATATCGATTTGTTCAGTCCAATAATATACCTAACAGCTGTAAATAATGTAAACAGCTGTAAACATGTGTAATAAATCCGCACTTGAGAAACATAATTGAATATACTCTAAAATCCGTTGAATTTTGGATTTTGTAATTTCCAAGTTGCCGTCAACATTATCATCGTTAGCCAGCGCCATTGCGCCCTGTTTTGGACTTGTCAAACCCTGCTCACAGTCTTCAACTTCTGCTCACAGTCTTCGATACACCCTTATCCGACCTCGCCTGGTGGCAATTAATAAAGGCGTTATGGAAAATTGTCGTGCTCCCAAATGGAACTGTTACCAAGTGTAATACGTATCTATTCCCTATTGCCCAACACCATTGCTCTGATATACGAGACCAATCAATATATGCCATGACTAGTTAATTGACATTGAGCTCAATTGAAGGGTCAAGAGTGGCAGTACTCTCCATGTGTATTCAAACAGCAGTAGGTAATTAGTTCGGTCATATTCGTATCACCGCATTACTGAGCCTCGCCTATCGCCTTACAAGGCGATGAGTTACGAATGAAGAATTTGTCATCAAATTTATTTCCAACATGATATAATTCCTGTATTTCCTCGTAAGGTGTAAACTCGCACGAATTACCAGTTATACGTCCTATCTTGAATTAGGCGCCATACATCAGGTTCAAATTGAAACTCCATGTTATTACTACTAAAAATCATAAGTTCCATAATCCCGACAATACTTTGCCCGACCAAGAATCAACACTACGACCTCATAATCAGCAGTCAACTCATATTACAGTGGTTCTTTCCAATGAATGCATTAATATTCAGTGTATTTTTGTTATCAATCGCGCCATCTGTACACAACGTAAAAATTTGAAATTTGACGACCCGATTAGGTAAGCACAAGCCAGAACCACTAAACGACTTATAACCCACGCACCTCCGTCAGTAGCTACACGCCTTGACCCAATTATTGCAACAGGACCTGCTGATCGATTCGGGAGCACCGGCTGCGTTGCGTCGGGAAATAATCCAACTCGAATTAACTTTGCCACCGCGCTGTGCAACTTCCATATAAGTTAGCCGAAGAACGAGTGTGATTAAGCGAAACTTAGTTCAGAACATTTCTTGGTGAATTCGATGTCTCTAATAAAATGCTCTCATTATTTTCGCTGTCGAAATGAGAAAGTCATCGCATCGATGGTTTGGGCAGGTGGAGATATGATTAATCAGATATAGATATACAACGCATATGTCAATGGATGCAAATGCCATGGAATCCTATACTCGCCTACCTTCACTGATCTTTCAGTGATGGTAGGCGAGTACCGGGAATGTCAGGAGTATTTGAAACGTGCGCTGGTTTGATAAGAGACACCGTTTGAAAGTAACACGCATGTCTGCAAGGATTGGGATAGTTGCCGCTCAAAGCACTCTGCCTACATCGTGAAGGAATGGTATCAAATTACAACATTCGTTTTCTAAATATCTGCGCCCAGTATCCTACTAGTAATCGTGTAAAGAAAGAAAAGTCAGTCGTTATAGAATACTTTTGTTTGTGGGTGTGTCTTTGTGCATTTTTCAATATCTGAAATTTGTTTGTTTTTAATTCCCCACTCGTATTTCGATGTTGTTTTAATTTTCATTCGTAACATCAGTCCGTTGGCCCTCGTTGAATGATTCTGTTTTCTGTTTATACATAATAATGTCTATTTTGTATAAATACGATATCAAAAAATAATTTGTGAGTGTTATAATTACGGACTGAAAAAAGTTAATTCTGGTAAACACTTATTTAATTTCTATGAAATCGTTATAAGTTACGTCATATTATAATATAAATAATTACCCTATGTAACCTGGATTTATATAAGTAATTGTTATATTAATGCATTAATATGCAATTAATGCATACGTAGAAAATATAATTGCTATGCCTTTTTGGTCGAGTGGGGTTGCATGCGCTACCGAAGATCGAATGGCATTCTGGGTTTGAATCCCGGGCTAGATACAACTAAACTTATCTAACTTATCTAAATTTGTATCCTGTGTATGACAATAGGCTCATCACTTATTTTCTGATGAGATGTAAACGTAACTGGTTAAACATGTGTGTGCGCTACGCTCCTCTGCGTACTCCATACCCCGAGCTGCTGTCCCGCAGGAAGCAGAGTGTGAGAAGAGCGCCATGGACGTGAAGTACTCCATGGACACCAGGATAGAGGACAACACCAGGATGTTCAAGCTGCAGAAGGCACAGTTCGACCAAGAAGTCAACACAGCTGTGAGTGGCTCTTATTATATGTATATATATCTCTCTCTACTCTTTACTTTATAATGCGTCTATCTCTTTCTAAAAATGACGAAGATCTATAAAATGTCGTCTTAGAATGGCTGATGAAAGAATGACGAAGAAGATATACAAAGTGAATGTTGAAGGACGTAGGTGCCGAGGGAGGCCAAGACTCACCTATCTAGATGGAATAGGCCAAATCCTAGCTGATG
>DWEJ01001386.1:0-13186 GCA_018245835.1 Mysoria sejanus stolli | reverse complement strand
ATAGATTGCTCGTGAAAAATGTATCTGGGTAAAGTAATTACGGAAATAGCAATTCTAGAAATCCCGCGTTCTGAATTCAATCGTAACGTATATGAAATAAGGTTAAAATCCTCTTGTACATTCCAACGTTTATGCAATTTTAAATCTTACACTTTAAAGTATATGTGTATTCGGAAAACAGGATGCAGTTGTTGAAAATTTAAAGCTTAAAATCACAATCAAATCGACGTGGTCCCTATTCTAGAGTTGAGGGTTTTAAAACACGGGAAACGGTTTGTGTAGTGACACTGTCTCCAACCTTATATTATATAGGATATTTGTGTTCATAATCATTTTTACTAAAATTTTTATCGTCATTTAAATTTACTTTATAAAACAATGTATCCCTGATTTGAAACGCTGCGAATACGTAATTCAAATAAATCAGCGAGGTTTCTGTCTCGGAAAGAATATAATATTATTATAATATTTATTAATGATCGTCTAAAATGATAATCTCCATACATTAACTACCTTTTGTTATCGCAAACTTGGAGCGAGGATCTGAAAATTATCGTGGGGTTTGGTCCCTTTTTATAATTATGGAGCTGAATAAATGTAAGCGTAACTTTTACAGAAATTAATACGATTTTTACATAGTATCGTAGATAGATAATAGTTATCGTGAGTACTTATAAATATTGTCACATTTAGGTATCTGTTTTTCAGTCTTTTATTTACTCGAAGGTCTGGTGAAATGATATGTTAGGGCAAGGGTGGCACTCGTTTTGCGTTGATTGTTTTGTTTAGTTCGAGATATGAGTATATTATTTATGTACTATTACATGCAAATATATTATTTGATATATATTTTTTAATATGCACCTACTCCACGTTCTCTCCATCAGCCAGGGTTGAGTGGGAGAGAATGCCAATAGGCATTAAGTACGCCCTTGTATCCCTTAGTATAAGGTGTTACAAAAAGAATAAATAAATAAATAAATAAATAAAACTGTATCGGTTTATTTTTTGTTTTCCAACCTTTTATATCTATATTTAATGTCGCCTTTTTAATTTCAGCGTGAAATCAATTTTGTTCGCTTAAAAAATACACTTTGTGACACTTCTGGGAACGATCAGGTGCGATTGGCGTCAATATACAGCAAACTTTCATATTTTTGTCTCAAGGTCGTGAGCAATGTTCGAGTGTATGAAAGGACGATTGGAATAAGATTATTTGAATAAATACACATTATAACGCATCGGACCGTATGTATTACGTAAACGTATTTAAGAAGCGAATAGTTAAGTGGATGTTTTGAAATTACTACATACACACACATACATACGTGTGCAAGTGTGGGTCTATATGCAAAATTACAAATGACTAACGAGCTCAAGTTTATTATAAAGTCGATATTTACATACATTTAACCATTCGGTTGTCTGAGGTCGAGCTACGGTTGGGTAACTTTAATAATATTACCTGCTATATTCATTAATGTAACCATCTATTATAATAATTAGATTTAATAGATTGTTTCTTCATTTTTGTCTCCATTCACTGTTTATCATTTCACAGTCATGATATTATTTGAATTTGGGGTACGGAGCTTTGACGACTGCGTATTGCTTTTAACTGATTATGTCAATAACCAGTTAAAAGCAATCAGCATTTGCTGGTTGACAGACAGTGGCAAGTGGCAAACATTTGTGTAAATTACCATTAATGCTCTAGATGCTCTTTAGTTTTCTACCGCCATAGTCTTCAAATCTAAACTTTAAAGTGTCAGTGAGTCTTTAATTGGCAGAGTTTTTCAATTTACGCGAAACTAACTTGATTATTGTAATGTTGCAACAGCATTTGAATTTTTATTCTACGTAATTATATTGGTCCAAATTGAAAATTTTACATAAATCGAGAAGATTATCGAGATATTTGACGACCACATTTATTAGTTCAAATAATCTACAATGGAAAGTAGTAAAGTAGTTGTTACATCGAAAGGCAGATCACTCAAATATTGCTACAGAATGTACCGTACATTATAATATTATTATATCTTAAGACGTATCTGCGCTTTTCATCAGGAACAAACGCTAACCAAACAAAGCTATTATTATCAAACATTAAATGTGTTTAATAAATTAACTGCCTCGTTGGTCGTGTTGGCTGTAAGTTGGTCGTGATGGCTGTAAGTTGGTCGTGTTGGCTGAAAGTTGGTCGTGTTGGCTGTAAGTTGGTCGTGTTTGCTGTAAGTTGGTCGTGTTGGCTGTAAGCGCAATTGTCCATTTGAAACCAGGACAGGGTTAAATCCCTTGTCGGGCTTAATTAGATCTTGTAGTAGTGGCTAGGAGTCTAGATATGCCATAGTGCATGGCAGTAGGATCACCACCTATACCATAGGGGGACGTAAGCCGAGCTAGTGAAACGTGGAAGTGTACTACACTCCTCTGCCTACATCTTCCGAGTTTATAGGCGTGATGTTACGCACGTTAAATACTTACTTTATTAGAAACGATATAGACCAATTACATTTATTATACATAGGTTCTACATGAGAGAAACAAATTCAGGAGGATATGGACTTATACTAAAATAACATCTTAAAGGTAATTAATTACACACATTAGTTACATATAACTCACGTAACCACAATGTCAGTTCGCCAAACGACTGTAACATGCAAATTGGTAGCTGCAAGTAGTTCTCAGAAGCTAAATCGTATAACCTTTACACACAATGGCAGCTGAAGAGTCACTGTTGCTGCAACGGGTCACGTCACGAGTCAAGAGTCACACGGTCAAGACTCTGACTGTTGCATTTGCAAACAAATGTTGCAGTTATTGATTTTAGTATGATTAACAGACATTGACACATCCGTATCAAAGTGAAAGAGAAAGATAGATAGTGAGAGAGCGAGAGCAAGCATAGGTAAGTAATTATAAGAGTTTCGAGTTAAGACGTATGAGAATTTTAAAAATAGAATGTAAAATAAAACAACCAATTTTGTGTTCTGCGTATAATTATTAGCAAAGTTTGCATTTGTCTTCGTTAAAAAAGGTTTGTTCGGCAGACACATTAATATAACGCACGTCTTCAACAAACTATCTACTACTTAAATCCTACTACTAAAGTATTTTTACCTACTTAAATGCCAATAAAACGCCAACGTGAAATGGCAGTCACGTACTGTACTCTCACTCCGGGCCCAACATCGTCCTCCAACTACACGAGTAATGAGTGATTTTTGAAAGTTTCTCAACCGATCGATCTGAAGATTGGTCCGTTGAATTATTATGTAGGTGTAGGATTCGTGAAATGAATATTGATATTGTGTAATATGAAACATTATGGTATATTGTAAAATGTATATTGTTATTGAACTATTTACATATAGTTTGCCGGTTGTATATCGTAAATGAATTGTAAAATTGCCAAACTTTATAATTATGTTTATTTTAAGTTTACAATACATGTATATTACGAACACTGCATATTACGAAAATTGCACCATTTTCATTAAGTCCATATCTATACATATTTCTTTGTTATTAATAGATGTAATTTTAAAACGTTATATTTATAGTTCTAAAGGTATATTTACGACATGTACAATAAAATAAACCTAAGGTACTGTATAATACAATTATATTATGAGTTTTTTTCAAAAAAGTAAAATTGAAGCATATTAAACCACTTTATAATACTATCGAGTTAAACGAAAGCTTACAATTGTATATAAATTTCGAGAATCACCAATCTGTGCCCACCTTTATATATATCCAATATTTCTTAAATGTCATCGTACATAATAGAAAAATGAAAACGAGTTCAACAAACGTAACGAACGGCGGATCGAATTCGAAATTCTAACAATAAACCAAATGCAAATGTACTTATTAATGCAGCTCGGCCATATAGGGAAAACTGACACAAAATCGAAATATACAAACTGAATATTGAAATGATCTCAATCCATTGCTTAATTCGTTCTAGGAAATGTAAGTTTGTGTTAAGTTAGAGTTGCATTGTATTCAAACTTTGTATATAATCTCGTTAAAGGTGTAAGTGTAAAGTGACTCAGGCGGTTATGTAAAATGCGTATTATAAGTGGGCGCACGCGGTCGTTTTAGAAGTCAGTGTATCTTGTGTCAAATATTCGTAGAATGAGGCTCCAGGATGTTCTAAGCTCTTGTGTATTTTTAACAACGATTTTGGTTCAAGGTATACGTACTTTACAAATGAGTAGTACGTTTTTAACAGATGCTTTTAAACTATTTCTAAACATGGCATGACATACAAGCCATTGCACAAGTGTTTTTAAGTATACAAATTATACACCTATGTATATGTCTTGTAGTAATTATTTGCTTTAATTGTCGACACGATTAAATCATTAAAAACTTGCAAAATTTGATTTTCAATGTACTATATCCTTCTTCCAATTACCACATTATGTATGCAAACGTAACATCACGCCTGCAAACCCCTAAGAGGTAGGCAGAGCAATGCAGTACACTCCCATTGTTCACCAGTTACGTTTATGTCCCACTGTAGAATAGGTGGTGAACTTATTGCACACTTATTGAACATCGGGTACATATTCGAGCCCCCGAGCCACTACCCGGGGTTTGAATACCCGGCAGTCGCACTTGCAACCAAAATGACCAACGAGCCTTTATAACTGTTACAATAGTAATATTTTTATAAGTTTTTTAATTATTGAATTTTTAATTAGACAGTGACGTGTCGTCAAGTCATTTATTCTTCACGTTTATTACCGAAATCGAACAGGTACCAAATATTAGGGGGATGTATTCTTTCTCCATACCAACACGAGTATAAAATATATTATGTAATAATTTGAAAATATCCAGTAATATTGATTAGGGCTTCTTAAACGAACCTTATTTTAAATATGAATATTATTAACCATACAAAAATTAAGCGGTTAAATATTAAACTTAAAAGATAATAATGAGTAATTGTATAATAATATATTCTACTGAGATCCGCAAGCGAATATCGTGACTAAGTGACAAGTATACTAATAAATTTAACAGATTTGTGTCCCAATGATAATTAAATATTAAATTACCAGGACGATTAAATGTCGTTTGTTATATGCAAAACGTGAATAAACATGCACATTTTAGAGTTTTTCGTATTGTTGCCTTGGTTGCACTTCCATACTACCAGCATAGCAGATTGGACCCAGCACCATTCTTATGATAATAAGAAACCTGGATCCACCGGTGAAACGAAAAAAGGGTTAATTTTTGATTTTCAAAATGACATACAACCTTTTGTTTGGCGTCTAAAATAATATAACTAAACAAACATTTATGGTTTATAAATCCTTTTATAGCGTATCAAAATATTTTACGTAATTCTTGGAAAAGTTTACTTACAAGGGTAATATAAAATGATTAACTCAAACATTGTTTCGTTGTTCTTCTTGGTTGCAAGTGTGACTTCCGCTCGAAAGGTCCCGGGTTCGATTCCCGGTTCGGGCATTACTAATTTTTTCTAATTAAGAATTTCTGGTAGTATTTCGGAGTCTGGATATGTTCCCGATGCATGGCACTAGGCTCACTACCTATTCCATAATGGGACGTAAACGTAACTGCTGAAACGTGGAAGTTTTCTGCATTCCTCTGCCTACCTCTTTGAGAATAACAGGTGTAAAGTTGCGTTTAAACTCAAAAAATTGCCTTATTGTCATAAGCTGTGTCTAAGCTATCTTCCCCGGTACAATTATTACTGTCGCCTTTACCATGGTTTCACCATTTTCAGTGGTAACTTATACTCGTATATACGAGTATAAGTTACCACTGAAATTAGTACTCTAACTCTATGAATATGACTCTGAATCACGAATGTATTGAGTCAGTTTGCCAAGTAGCTATACTTGCTCAATTTTCACACATATTTCCATTAAAATATTCATAATTAATTCATTTTGTATTACTATGTATAAACACGTAAATTCTTCAAGAAATGCAATATACACTGTTTATCTCTTTGACATTTGTTACGATGGCTGACATAAAACGTTAGATCGGTTTCAGTGCTACTTAACACTGCGCAGCGAACTTAACTCAAGATTATACCGCAAGCACAGATTGAGGTATTCGTTTAAGAGATGTTTTGTAATTGTGTAGTACTCAGTGCAAGCGAGTTTTTTTACGAGATCCCAACGCGAGGAGCACATGTCAAGTGATACCGTGGCGCAATACGTGAGATAATGTATGCATACAATTTTAATATTGCTAGAGAACTGAGTATTACTTCAATGTACATAGAGAGAGGCATTATTGCTGGTTAAATTCGTGTCGCGGTGAACAGTAGTATTGCTTTAACGACTCTCTCGAGTTCGAAACGTAACATACTCTATCATACAACTAGCAGTGAAACACTCTACCATCGACCGTGTTTCCGGAAACATGTACGATTGTGGAAACACAAATCGGCTTTTCCTAGACATGTGTGGTACATGTTAGGATATATCTGCGGGATTGCAGCCTAGCGTTTGAACCAGCTAGCTTATAATGTAATAAAAAAGAACTTCAATACTTTTACATGTTGTATACAGACCTGTCAATGCAGTTATTTACTTAATGTCAAATGACCTACGTGATTTGAATTTCTACTATAATAAATATACAATACGAACTATAATAAAGCCGTATGAATAATGAAGTAAAATATTTGTAAGGTTCATTTAAATGTAATTTAGAGTCAATTGAGTGGAGAGCTGAAATTTTTAATAACAATATTAACTAAATATATAGAGTTATTTTACATGTATAGCCTGTAGAGCCTCGATAAGAGCTTTCATTTAATTGATAAATTGGTGAAATCCAATTTTAACTTATTACGAGTAGTATCAGTTGGCTATCATTGCATAGTTCAGTATGCTATGCTATGCTAAGTATGCTATCATTGTATAGTAAGTAATTGTTATTTTTGAATTTTTTTCCGAAGAACAGTAAGAATTTCATAATTTTTTTCATTTCTGGTTTATGAGTTAAATTTACCGGATAAATAATATTACTAAATAAAGCTACTTATACGACGTTTTATCAATAAGTATCGCTAGCCACAATTTCGACCAATCGCTACGACCACTTTAGTACATTGTACATTTGGTACAAAGTACATTTGGTGTGGACAACCCTTTATATTCAAAACACTTACCATTAAAAATATTCTAAGATGTAATCGTAGTCGTCTTCTCGCCATCATCGAAGCAGCGTTACTATCTACCTGAAAAATTACAAAAAAATATATTTTAATTGAAGTCTGCCGTAACGTTACGTTTTATTTTAATTAAATTCTCTCAATTTATATCATAACGCTATTAACTGTACAAGAAAATAAATGATTCATACTTTGTATGAACGAAGTAGCGAGTATTACGGTCGTATCTAAACACAAAACATACATTTGTTTCAAGTGAATACAAGTGAATTTATTACACGTGCTAATATGTAATGTTACAATTATAAAAATGTACTTAAGCGTTGTAAAGTACTTAAATTTATTTTTAAACCAAATAATCAAGTGGATTTTGATTTTTAGGCGTAGGTTTTAATTCGTGATATCATTTTCTTTCAGATTATGGGCGAGGCTGTGGCCATACGCGCGCTTGTAATACATCATCAAACCGGAATCCTTTTTCGAATAATTTTATTTTAAAGAGAATTCCGTATATCACTTGTAACACAGGAAAGTTCGGACCATCACATAATTTCAACAAACAATTGCATCAACAAACTAACGCAAGGATGTGTTCTATTGAGAACATTTCACGGAGCACGACTAAGCGGTCGTTTTCTCTTGTACACTCAGTGACATGTGGCAACTTCATCGAGTCCTTCTAAGGGCACGACTCGACGTAATTTGCGATATGTATGTATTTCACGTCCGGTTGCATTATTCGATTATGTTGATAAGAATTACAGTATTTTTTTAAAATGCAATAGTGAATATATATTTTTCATTTTTGTAATTCAAAACTGTACCGTTACATTATATGATTTCCATTCGTGGAAGGTTCTTCATTTCGAAAGTATATTCGAACAATAAATAATCTGGATCGATTGATTTTTCATTTAAACTATAGAGTGTTTGAAAATTTGTCGCACAAAAGACATTCTAGACGAAAAACAGATAATGCATAAATTATTTGAAGAATAATTAAAATTGCTTATCAGGCACATCGAAGTTTCAAAAACCTATAGACGTCACCAGCGGCTCAGATATTACGACTATTGTTATAACCATCAATGATATCAGACCACAGTCTGCGTTCGCGAAATGATAACGATCTGCGCGTGATTGACCGTGACCGCCGGTTTTGGGACTTTGATCCTTCATAACACATATCTCTGGTGTATATAAGAAGAAAAAGTTTGAAGGATTTCTTAAAATAATCGTGAATCGTGTTTTTCATGATTAGTTCAAACAACTGTTATTAGTAGATTCGATCTACATATTTGATCATGAATTATTTTTTCTACCTAATAAATATTATGTTTTATTGAATCTGTCTGCAATGCGAACGTGTTTTGTTTATATATATTTACCCAATCCTGGTTTTCATTGGAATTAGAAGTGTTAATATTTTTTATACATTGACACAAATATAGTTGTATTTTTAAACGTTTGTTTTTCGCAATATATAATATTTTCGCAAAATATTCTCGCAACGACCACTTGGTGAAAGATATAGGCGTAAAGGGGTCACTCAAAATATCTCTAAAAGAATTGGACATGTTTTGTGCCCCCCCCCTCCCGCCTCCCTCCACTCCTATTATGTTTTATTCCATCCAAACTCGATCTGCTCGTAGAGTCTAGACTCGTGATTATTATAATTTTTAAGTCTATATAAACTATAGGTTGCTTTGGGTTAACGTTGATATTAACGTCAATTAAAACAAAACAATGCGATAGCAATCAAATCTTTCAAGCGCGATATAAACTTAGACAATGGGCAAGTTGTATACAGCAAGTTAATGTATGCTGTAAGCAGTGGTTGTTAAACATTTTACAACGTAACTTCAACAATAGTCTTCGCTGTTCTCACAATAATAAATTTAATAAGTTATTCAAATAATCTATTTTATATTCCCCTGGTCTTTATTATTATTATTATAACCGAATTGTTTTAAATATTACAAAAGAATAAATTAGCAAAGTTTCCACCGCACATATATCGTTTACAAATATCTACGAAAAAAATGTTAAAATAACATAGAGAATACGTTTAATTACTTTACATCGTACTTCAGTTCATTACAGAAACGGCTTCTTTATATCTCATAAGAGCTTTTGTAATTTTACAGCGTAGTGAGACGTACCAATAATGGAATGAAAGTGCAGTTGAATAGGTATACTGGAAATATATAAATACCAATTAGCAGCTCTACAAGAATATATAGACAATTGTGATACCTTGTCAAATCTTTATACATATACGCGAAGAACAAACCAATTCAAATCAATTATTTGGTTCTATCGATTATCAAATGTGGAACATAAATGTACGTATATCTCTACAACACCTATCGATTACTATCAAATATAGAGAATAAATGTACATATATCTCTACAATATTTATCGATTACCAAATCCAGAGCACAAATGTACATACATATATTTGTACAATATTTATAACAGAATAATAATAAGATATTTCTAGTAAGGATCTAAAGGTAACATTATTATTATTATGACATTATCATGCTTTTTTCTTTACGGGATATACAAAACACGTCGAAGGCTAAATATCTCTGCCGCCACAGATTTAATGTAATTATTCTGTAGTATAGAAAGCGATGCGTTTAGAGAAACTATACTCATCACTCTATTTATATCACTCTATCTATCTATCTCATCATTCTATCTATCACTTCGGTTTCGTTAACTATAACAGTATAATAGTATTTATTTATTTATTTATTTATTCATTAAAAAGGCATACCAACTAAGCACATGAGAAAAGTCTTACCCTTAACTTAAACTCTTACTCTTAAACTAAACAAAAAATACATTTTATTTATGCACTTAAATTAAAGGTTTGCACAACATACTCAATTGAATAAGTCATAATCAGACAGTAATGTAAATAGTTAAAGTAAGTTTAACTAAATCTAGTAAACGGAAAAATAGATACATATTTTGAATATACATATATGTGAGTAAAGCAACGAATTGAACGAAAGACTATTTTTTTTAGTTCACTATTATACAAACGATTGTGATTCGAATCGTTGCATCCACATCCATTTTATTCTGATAAACTTGCCTTCATTTAGTGTAATATCATCATATTGTTGAAGGATCCATTTGACTTATAAATAAAGCTGTGATTAAGTGGAAATTTTGACCAGATACTCATTTCATCAAAGATTTTAAAAAACATGAAATTTCAAAGGTTATCTTTTGCAATATTCATGTAGCTGCAGTTTAATACATAAATAAAAGTTATGCATTTAAAAACTAAAACGCAACTAATTATTTTACATGTTTAAATATGTTGTAACTTACATCTGAAGCTGGCTGTTCAGTCTTTATTCTTCAGTTTTTTGAGTCTGTTTCATTTATTTACTTTATTGTATAGCATATACCTATGTTATACGTGGCATCCGGATTTTCAATAAATAATGAAATTGGTCGACGCGATCCGAGCGAAATATTTTTTTGGGGTCATAAATTTAAATACAATTATTTTTAAACATTTTCCAAGTGCCAAGGACTTGTCTATATTTTAATACGATTACAAGATTGTAAAGGTCAGCGTCAAAGGCTAATCGTTTACGTAAAGATTTAATCGGTTTCCTAAATTTGTAATTTCATGCTATTCAGTCATTTAAATATAATATACATACATCATCGTGCTATTATTATATGAATAACTCCCTATATTCGAACATTCAAAAATCGTATTACAATCCTCTTGCGTGACTTAACAAGATAAGGAGGAGAGGAAATTATGTCGTTTCTATATACAGCATTGTTTATGCAAGTATTTTGTTCATTCATATTTATAAGCTGACTGATTACGGTAGATAGACTTTGTCTATTTTAGCATTAATGGAAATGTGTGATCTGTTCCATGATTTTTCGTTTTACAGCTATTCTCCTCAAATTTTGTGTTCGGTATCGTCACCAATAGATCTGTGTCTAACTATGAAAAGAATTGCATAATCGTACTTCTTTTTGACGTTCTATTTTCAATTGAGCAAGATATCTCTGAGTAATCTTTTAAGAATCTGAAAAATTAAATTTCATTCTAGTAGTAGTTCGGAGTCTGGACAAGTGCCCGATAGATGGCAAAAGGCTCACCACCTACTCCATAGTGGGACGTAAAAACGTAAGACGTGGGAGTGTTTTGCATTCCTCTGCCTACCTCTTCGGGGATTATAGGCGTGAAGATAAAAAAAAAATCTTTTAATATATCCATTCTGGGTGTGACTTTTACATAATTAGTTTTAAGAGAATATTAGAGGCAAAATCACTACCACACTGATAAAAATTTCTTATGAATGAAGAATTCGTTCCTTATGAATAAAATTTGTTATGAATTATAATAGCTGACTGATCGTGGTACCACTGTTTAGTTAGGTACTGTTTAATGCTTTGACCGCAGTCTGGCAGCAGTAGAGGCTGTGCAAGAAGTTGTGCTTTGTGTTCCCCAAGCTACATGTCCAGCGTAAGGAAGCGGAGGCTTATGTCCAGCATTAGACTTAGATGGACTGATGGTGATGTTGTGAATGTGATTTTTTCTATACTTCGTTTTTGAGCTCTATCTGCAGTTTTAGTGTCCAGAATAAAGAATATTGAATTGTATTTTCTTGTGAGGTATACGTTTGATATTATTTCGAAAAGAGAAAGTAAACCTCGTCAAGGAATTTGCCACTTAATAGAAGTTAAGTGTTCCGCTTGTTTTCTATTGCATGTATTTCCTAGTGGACATTTTTCTGAAAAAAAAACTCTGAGAATATCTTTAGACGTCTAATTCAGAGTTATTCTGAAAAACGTCCGAAAAATTTCCACGAGGGTTTCTGCGCATACATATCAGATAAAACTGTACTCAATTCTTTATTATTTATCACTTTAGTATTTTGCATTTCAAGGATACAAGATATAAACTGACAACAAACTGAACAAGAAATAAAATGATCTTCTCCAGATATAACTACCTAGCAACCTAATTAGGTTCGTTGGTGCACAAATGTTGATCTGGTCACACATTTCTGTTTGTCCACACATTCAAATATTTCTCCTTAGCGTAATCGCGTATAAACTTGCTAATTACTAAATCAACAAAGCAGTGTAAATAATAAATTTATTTATGTAACAATTTACTAAATATATTAAAGGTAGGGGCAGATGATACACTTTTATGACATATAGCGACTAGGCAGTCGGATCGTGGGGTGCATGAATGAGCCTCCACGAGCGGCGACTGTGTCCAATTAATTACACACATACTGCCCGGAGCACCCTCGACATTGCGACTAATCCTTTCATCACGACGAAGAAGAAGTCGGATCGTAAGTGTTAAAAGCGATTAACGGTCCACAATAGTTTCACTCGGTGTTCGTGGTGACTGCGTAGGTTTGAGTTATATTTTTTTTGTTACTGAACTGTGACTTTGAATAAGAAGTTGTGTTATTAACTTTGGACTGCGACTTTAATAAAAAGCAGGGGTAATAAATCGCGGCTCGCGAGCCGCATGCAGCCTGGGATGAAAATTTTTGCGGCTCAGTCAATATATCCGAAGCAAAGTAAAAATAAAATTGAAATGTAAATTAGAAACGAAAAGAGCATATTAAATAATAAAATTCTTGTGCCCGTTACCAATACCAATTGATTTATTTGTTGTTGCATTGCGGATCCCTAATTATTCCCCCACCAAGGCAAGCAAGCAACAGGCGCGAATTTATTTCCATGTTTGCAAGTACCTACTTATCAGTGGGAGCAATTATTTTCTGTTATGAATGGAAATAAATATCTGCGAAACTGTTCTAATAGCGCTCATGTTGGGTGAATTTTGAAAGTACCTAGTCTCTGTCAATAAAATTTCCCAAAATAGGAAAGATAATGTTAGAGATGTCAAGTATTAGGACGTAAATAATAATTCAATTTTATTGATTTTTTGCGGCCCACCTAAAGTTAAGCATTGTTTATTT
>DWEJ01001385.1:0-13189 GCA_018245835.1 Mysoria sejanus stolli | reverse complement strand
TAAGTGTACTGACTGCCTTGTTGGTCGTGTTGGTTGCAAGTGCGACTGCGGCTCGGGAGGTCCTGGGTTCGATTTTCGGGTCGAACACTACAAAATTTTCTGATTTTGATTTTATATTAGTGGTTCAGAGTCAAGATATGTGTCCGATGCATGGCAATACGCTCACCACCTGTTCCATAGTGGGACGTAAACGGAACCGGTGAAACGTGGGAGTGTTCTGCATTCCTCTGCCTACCTCTTCGGAGATTACAGGTGTAACTTTTTTACAGGCGTGATATTACGTCTTTATAAATTCAACAGCACTGGGATTTTACAAAATATATGAAATCATAACTACTAACAGATAAATATTAAACTAACAGAATTATCAATGTGTTTGGTCAATTTAAATGTTTATTCGTAAAATTAGTCCCTTGGTAAAATGAATGACTAAAAAAGAGTTAGCTATCCGTTAGCGACAAATGTTATGAAAATAATAGGAGATAGAACATCGGAAATTATACTTTAATGTTAAGCTTGACAACGTTCAGCGGATGGTACCCCAAAAAAATATCTTCTACAAGAAATTGTCGGTCGAAGCAAAATATCCTTATGTATTATTCATGCAAAGCAGTAAGATGAAGGAATATGGATAAAACATATTCGCGTGCCATTTTGTGTGTGGTACCAACATTTTTGCGTAGGTAGAAATATTCTTCCGTTTGTTTTGAGGTCAGGCGGGCGACATATACTACGGTATTCAATTTACATGTGCGGGTACTCAATCAGCGTCATTTCCGTTATTCTTGATATTAGTAAGATAGTATTGTTGATATTAGTAACTTGATATTATTAAGAATGACGATTATATATTAATAGTAATCTAAGATACAATATTAGTATTGTACATAGGTAAATTTATATAAAAGTTGTTTATAGAAATGATTGATATTAAAACATATTTTACATTTTCTAGTAGAGGTTCGGAGTCTGGATATATGTCCGATGCATGGCAATAGGCTCACCACCTATTCCATAGTGGGCCGTAAACGTAACTGGTGAAACGTGGGATTTCTCTGCATACCTCTTCGGGGATTACAGGCGCGGTGTTACGTTGTGGTTATTGATATTAAAAAGTTGAAACCTTACCGGCAACTGTGAAATAAAATCAAATAAGGATTTATAAATAGCCCTAAACCTATCGCAGCATTGTCAAAAGATAAAAACTTATTAATTTTTGTACAATATTTATATCACAATTACATACTTATTTGACTATCATGACAATGACATTAACCCTTCTCATTCTATAATGAGATCCGTGTCCAACGACGATTAAGGGTTGACGAGACGAGTGGCCCTTAGGATTAATTATATGCATAACTTCATCGAATGTGCCTAATATTTTGATAATAATAAAACAATACCTTTCTGTCTTCGAAAAGTTTTTTATTAGAACTATTCTGATTATGTTTCTCAGGAAACGTTTCGCTGTTCTATTTCGAAACGCACGATCATGGAATAATAAAAACTTAAGGCTGAATCCCAGGAAACCAGCGGAAACAAAATATTATGCTCTATCTATACTTAACTATTTGAATATCTGCGAAAATATAATTATTAACGGGCGCTAGTTACATGATAAATAAAGTGAAGTTGAGCGCGTGATATATATCAAAGCGTTTTCTTGATCATCGTCAACTTCAACAGGCGATACGCTCAGAGCACAGCTTTTGGCACCGTCTGCGCTCCTGTTCAGAGGCAGCCAAGGCATTTAGCTGCGCCTAGATAGATTGCGCCTCACAGCGATCTGCACCCTGTATGCACGGGGGCTCAACACCTAGGTTTTATGTGTTGAGACCTTCTTGAAGTACATGAGCTATTTTCTCTTTTCCATTTTTAAATATGGTGGAATGGCAAATCACTGGTTATTATCAAATCAACTAACAAGGAAACCTCGGAAGCCACAGTTGAGATTATACAGTAGTATGGTACTTGCTTAAAAATAACCCTGCTATGAGGTGGAGTGTGCAAAATATTCCTCGATCTTAAAAAAAATTAACATGCGGTCTGGAGCTTTCCATAGTCTTTAACACGACAGATTCGAGTAAATTTAGCAAGGTGCCGTGTGGAGTAATGGTTCCAATTTAAGTAGTACGTTTCAATTTCCAAATTAATATCAGACTTATTGTTTTCAACAAAATGAATAACATACAAGAGATTTTCTATCAATCTCCACTTTTGGTTAAGGCTATTGTTTCAATTGTTAAATATTCAAGTACCTACCACATATGCGAACAATTATATTCAGAAACAAAGAGTTTTGTATAGAAAAATATTAAAAGTAAAACGAATATACATAAACATGGATTAATATACAGGAACATGAATGTAACCTTACATATTACAGTTCCGCGCTGCATTAAATATTTGTTAAGAAAGTAACAAAGGGACGTGTTGGGCTTTCAATGTTTTATGGTCTTGTAACGTGTAATTCACTTATATTTACCAGATTACAAATACAGGTGTTTAATATAAGGACACACGCAGTGCGAGGCTAGGATTTAAGTCATTAGGCTTAATATAATACCGTGGGTTATGTAATAATAGAAATCCATTTAACCCACGCAGTCCTATTTAGAATGTAGTTGATTAAAGTATCAGTCTTATTCAGAGTTTGTGGCGTGTGATATAGCTGAAGATGAATGCTTAAATGTACGCACATGCAACTAGGAACACAATATCAAAACGATAATATTAATAAGATGTTCAATACAAAATAGTGTTGTAATATCTCAGACATCAGTTTAATGTTTAATGCACAATACAAATATAGCGATTCTTGTTATATAGTTCAATTTAAATATATACAGTTTAGGTAACGATTACGTTTATCGATATACTTGATTCATAATAAACGTAAAAAACTATTCATACACTACAATACATGTTTGCCTGATCTATTTCAACATACGTAATATGACGCCTGTAAGCTTTGAATAGGTAGGTTGAGGAATGTAGGACACTCATACTTTCCAACAATTGGGTTCACGTTCCATCACGGAATAGGTGCTGAGCCTATTGCCCTACAACAGGCAGACATATCCAGACTCCGAGCCACTACTAGAAAATCTAAGTTAGAAAAGTCTAATAGTGCCCGACCCGGGATTTGAACCTAGGACCTCTTAATCGGAGTTGCGATTGTAACCAACACGACCAACGAATCAGTAAAATATATTTATGTGTGTGTCTGTTTAAATATATTTGAGTAGTTTGAAGTGCATGAAAGGATTCTCCTCGAGTGGCGACTATGTCTGATATAGTACGAACATATACTGCTCGGCGCGCCCTCGACATTACGAATACACACCACGATAGCTGACCATTCTTGATATGCTATCGACTCGACGAAGAAAACAAAGACACTCCAAATGTTAAGAGTTAGTTTAATTACACATTATGCGCGATTACCTAGTGTCTGAATGAATACATTTTTATGATGTAATGTGAATTTTGTATTGAATTAAATTTTACTACATCCGGCTACTAAATAATTTTATATATATATATATATATATATATGTAAAACCATGCCTTTAACCCTTCTCATTTCGAGAATAAACCAGAATAAATTTACTTTGTAGTAAATCTTATCTACTTGAAATAAAGTCTGAGTAAATGTAATGGAAATCTAGTAAAAACATAAAAAATCGCAGCTACGACGCGAAAAATGGACTTTTAGAATGGAAAGCTTGTCATCTGATAACATACGATGTTTTATGAATATTTGTAACAGTCGATAGCTCAATATCTCAACGTAAATAAAAGATAGAAAGAGACAGAAAAGGAATGGAGACCATTCAGCAACATGGTAAAAAGTATTTCTGTGAAGCATCCTGGGACAAGAACAGACGAAAAGAAGTCTTCAATTCAATTCATACATCCGGTGATGCAAAAAATTCATTTCAACATCCCTTTCTTCTGAATTTACTTGAATATGAATATTTCAGGGTACGGATAAGCAAATCGAATATTTACGAGAGGGTCGGTATATTCTATGAATGAAGGTGACATGAGTATAAAATATATTCATAGTGTGGTATGTAGTAAGGTAAATAATACTGTAATATGCCATTGTCCATTATAAATATGTTAATGGCAGTGCCTGACCATGATCGGATTGAGAATGTGCATATAAACTGGTTAAAATATAGACTAATTAAAGTTGGATTAAAGTGCATAAAATATAGGCATAAGTCTGAAAAGTGCTCAAAAAAGAAATTTAAATGTGTTTAAGAGTTGTGTGGCAACGATAACATTACATATAACGTTTCTCTATTTCATGAAAAGGAAACAAATTACATTTCATTGATTTAAAATCCGTAAATCGATAAGCGTAATCGGATTGTTTTTTCATAGGGCAAAATACCGAAAGCGAAATGAGAAATTCTTTTATTTACAGATGATTATTATCTATGGTATTTGTGTCAAATATTGATAATACGATTTTTTCTTAAACCGGAAAACAGGATACTTAAATATATTTTATCCAAGTCATCATTGAATCATGTAAATGATCAGCTAAAAGCATTATTATCATTATTATAATCTTTCACATTATCATCAACACTAACTTCAACATTTTCTTCATCACCATTGTCGTAATCATTCCAAACAAGACTTACGCAAAAGGATAAATTTGACTAAGTTACGTAATCTAATCTTTTCAATTGTCCAATGAACTCTGAATCAATACAAGATAATCTCCACAAAGCAGAGCTACACGAATAATCTAATCACGGACTTGCAGCACAGTAAGCACTGAAGCCACTGGGATTAATCTAAGCTTATTATTATTTTATTGTAAGGTTTCAAATAGGAATTATATGTATTTTTTTATTGGTAACAATATTATAATTAGTTAGCTTCATATCCTGTTTATGATAATACAATATTTGAATTGAAATATAAAAGACTATTATACGCAATATGTTATAATTAAAGCAATATTGGATTTGATCGAAAAGCCAAATTACTAACGTGTATAAATTACTAGTGACAATTTTAAAAGCGTTTGGATGTTGTACACGTTGACACATTGGTACCTACACTTTACTCACGCAGAGGTACCACATCGTCAACATTAAAAACCTGGTCTAAAAGTCCCGTTACCATCTCGAGAGTAATCTGCAAAATGAAGTAATTACTCAATCGCGGTCAGTTATGCGATAGATGACCGCTAGTGACAAATATGCACGAGAGATTTCGTAATACTTGCACAAAATATAATATTATTGATATTATCGTTAGTTTAACTTGAACCGGATTTTTTTAAGACAATTTAAAGAAAGCTTATTTCGTAAAAGACAATTTGAAAGACATGAAAAGTTCGGCCAAATTTAAAATTAGGGCAGTTAATTGCAGCAAAATGGAAAAAAAAAGTGAATTGACTCGGCACACAAGCTAAGTAAAAGTATGTGCGAGTATGTATCTCTTAAGTTTAAGGGTTCGACATAGGTCAGTAACGGCCTATATCGATTGCCTTTATTTCCTATATAACACGGTATACGGAACGTATATCGCCATTGTTAAAAGAAATAGGAAATTGACTAGAAAATAACTTTAACTCATAGTCTTCATCTGCTTTTTATAACACGTAGGTTCATTGCCTGACAGTCAGTCAGTAGATAAATGTAGGCTAGGCTTTACGGATTGCAATGCAAGCGCTTAAATAAACAGAATTAAGGTACTATTAATAAAGTTGAAGAGCCGTACTAAACCGGTTCAATCTGGCTAAAATTTCCCTTTTCGAGAAGAACAATTCGATTGAACATTTAAATATTCAGCATTATGCCCCAGCGAAGGCTAATTCGTAGCTGGTGAATGAATGCGTTATAGACAGTACATATTTGGCAATTTACTTTTTTAAAATTCGCTTTGAATAAAGAACGAACTATTTCCATTGAAATAAATAACAAGAAGGACATTGGCTTGATGGAAAATCATCATCATTATCAGCATATTGCAGTCCACTGCTGGACATAGGTCTCCCCTGAGGCGCTATGCCCATAATTACCACGAAGGAGGGAGTGAGGTGAAACAATGGCAATCTGGAATAGCCGCGCTATCTGAATAACGTATGAGTTGGAAATAGCTCTCTTCTGTCCTCCTAGTTCGACCATTTCTAAAAATTCAGGCTTTTAGGTCAACAGTTTGTGCATATTTGTTATATATGTATGTGCTTATCGAACATTTCACAGTAATCTTCTGATAATTAAAAATGCATGTTCATACTTCACATGTCCGTACTGTCGGTAATATTTTATAATTACATTATTTTATTTGATTCTGTTCGTAAAGAACGTGATATTAGTTGACAGATAGCTTGAAAATTGTTATCAACTTATTTATGTGCACGAACAATTTGAACATGATTAGTTCGACAACAACACTTTCCCAAGCTCCAATGCTGATAAAGAAGGCCTGATTTCAATACCTGGGTCGAATTATATTGGATTTTCCTAACTTGAAATTCCTAGTAGTGGCTAGTAATCTGGATTTGTGTTTATTGTACAGATACAGAATGATCCCATATTCCATGATGAGACATAAACGTAGCTGGGGAAACTCGCGAGTGTAATACAATCATCTGTTTACCTCTTTGAGAATTATATAATTATGTAACGTTTGAAAATGAACGTTTAAAATGTTTAGACAACTGACGTTTTTAGTTTTATTGTAGAAGAGAACACCTAATTATAACATTATTGTACTAACTGTATCGCTCTATAGCAAGATAGATGAATATAGTACGAATATAAAAAAGACTAACAAATGATTTGTGATTACTGATATCTCTCCAACAACAATAGCAGCGGAAAAATAAATGTCAATTAGAAATAAGCTAAGAATAGCTTAATTTAAAAGTATTGTTTTGTGGTTCAAATTAATTTCAACAACGAGATACTATACAGTTAACAATTCTTAACAGTTAACACAATTCTGTGAATAAAAATTGAGCACGTTATGATCAAGAAATTGATTTGCGGTCGAAAGGTTAAAAACACTTTCTCCTTTCACCTTGACCTCGGGCACTAACGATATTAGTCATCGATTTTGGGTATCACCGTTGCCGTCAGCACTTTTTATTGTGCGGTCTCTAAAATTTTTTGTTTTAGATTGTAAGTGGAAAATAAATTATCAGTTTCACGATTTTGTTTGTCATTAAAATGATATAGGTATATATATAAACATACTGTAAATCGTCATAATCGATTATAACACGATTAAAAAGGATTATAAGACGATCTAGAGTCTATGGATCTATGGACAGCATTATTCAAATCTGGGTGGTATACTTCGTACGTCTTAAACAATATTATGGAAAATTCTACAGAAGATTTCCTTAAGATGTCTTTCTTTGACTTTACTCCGAGTGATACCGATATTAAAAATGTAAAGCAGTGTGCACAATAATCGAATTCGGAGTTACCAGCGTACAAAACCGACATCTAAAACACTATGCGCAGCTAATATACCCTCATTGTATAATATAATGAAATCTTTTACAAATATCTACGTCCCAAATATAAATAAGGAATCTTCGACGTCCAATATAAAAATACAGTCTAGAATGGAACTTAAAAATTCCGGCTCGACATTTTTCTAACACACTTGGGAAAATCTCTACCTAAACTGTTAAAAATTGTAGAGCTTTACAAATAAACATTCAACGATCTTGAAAAGATACCGTAAAATATGCAAGAGCAATCTATATCTATTTAGGCGCGTATTGTACAAACTATAACATTAGAAATATTTTTGACATTGAAACTTAAAATAGAACAAACCACAGGAAGGCATGAGCATAACAATTGAGCACAAAATATCGCAACATGCAATTATACCTACACAATTTATTGTTCCAGATATGAAACATCCAACAATCGCCATGGAAAGTAAAAGCGAAATGAGCCCATCGCCTGCGGACAACCTCACTTGTAGAGCATTCAAAGACACGACGGTACAATTGAGCGTTTCTGGCGAACAAAGCCCATTATCCAGCCGGCCAATTTTACACCATAACACCCACGATGAGAGTTCATTTCACAATAAACCCTCTTCAATAGAAAGTAAAGGTAGTTCTTGTAAGGAACAAACCAGTTAAATGTGACTAAAATTTCACTGCGTCAACAAATGCAATATGAAACTGCACCGTTGAATATGGAACATTCAAATTTTCGAAACTCACTCGAAACGAAACAGGGCGAAAGGGATATAAGACGTATACAAAAGAATGCGGGAAAGAGACAGACGATTTATTGAATGCAATGTTACAGTGGCGTGTTTTGATTAGCTTGTCAATATCACATAAGGCCGTTATTCGCAGAACTTTAATCACTGAATACAGAGATACTTATAAAAGGCAGTTTGTAAATACTCCAATATTATTAGGCCATCGACAGAGCTTTGCAGTTCTAATGAATTTAGTTCGTTTATTTAGTTTGGTAAAGCGTTTTGTTTGGAGAATAATTGGTTCTGGCGTTCAGTGTGCTGGTTTAACTGTAGTTCAGGTTTGCTTTAAAATAACCTAACGTCTGTTCATTTCGTTAAATTATCCATTTTATACCTTAGTAATATGGTACGAAAACGTCTACCGTACAATATTCATCAAGACGTATTAAGTATTAAAATTAAGTTTTAAAACTAAGGCATAATTTCTCCGTCCCCTTATTGAGTTAGTTTACAAATCTAAAATTTTTGTAAAAAATATTGAACAATGAGCATATTCAACGTACAAAACAACCACGAAAATAGTTTAACCCCGACATATGTTACGGGAGCGCTAACAAAAATAGACAAAGAAACCTTTCTAAAAAAGAAATGCCTAAAAGCCTCAACCGTTTTTGCCCCAAAAACTGTTACTACCTCTCATTCGTCTGTGTCAGAGAGGTTCTCAAGGACTACGGCAGGACAGATAAAGCACCCCATTATATTAATTTAGGTACCGAATTGAAAGAAAAGTAACGTAAACGTAACGTAAAAAAAATAAATCATTAAATTATTAAGGTGAAAACCTTAAAAATTTGTATGACTGAAAAATAAATAAAATCGCTGACTGTACCCACATATTTAAATATTTGGGTTCCTCTGTGACCATGATCAAATAACTCACCATTATTCAATCATTACAAGTAACCAAATTAATAAACGGAATTGAAATTAATATTATTAAAAAATAGTATTCTAAGCACTATAATCTCGAATACTTACCAACTACTATATCAATTTACTAGAAAGGCCTTAACTTGTAGCAAACCTGCAAAGGCATGCTGGTAAGTGAAAACATTGATTTATTGGATAGTTTAAGATTTGTATAAAGCGTGCTGGATCTGTTTATAACAATAATTTTGATAATCCATAAATTTTATACTGTATATCAACTACTAGACTTATACTGTATATCAATTACTACACTGAGTGTTTTTGTTAGCTTAAATTCATTTACAAATATTACGATACTTTCACTGAGTCGTTTTACCTCATGTATTCCTAGAGCATCGATAAAATCTTGGTACGATTTAAAAACGCGAGTAAAAATGTATGATAAGGAAATAGGGTTTCCACCTAACTTATTTCTCCTTAAATATTTCAAAATATACTTCCACTAAGCTACCAAGAGGTTCCACTTATAATAAAATGTTAATACTGAGTGCATAGCAATTTCTTGGATTTAATATCACCCAATCATAACTTATTTAATTTTTCAACAAAACTAATTATATTAAAGCGTCATGTTATATATATCAGCAACAAAAGGACAAAATATAACTTTAACTAATATTCGTTATATTACTTTAAACTGATGCCCACTGATGAAATATTAATATTGATTTTACAACTGAAAAAGCTAAAGGCACACCTGGCTGTCCCACTAAGGAAATCGCAATAAAACTGTTCTACCTAGTGTTTGTCGAGAATGCGGCAGGTGGAATCCGTTTCAGCTGCATTCGCCAAGTGCTCGATGTCTTTTGTAAGAAGTTTTCGCATTTTATTGCAACCGTTCCGCTTCTTATTTTCAACGCCAGACTTTTAGGTAAATATCTTGAGAATACCATTTTGTAACTAAATATATTTGTACTATAATACTATGATATTCTTATCGTACATCTAAGTTAACGAAGACGTTTATCATAGTATTTTGTATCCATCCAAATTTTAGGGTTACCCTAACACATAACATCACACTTATATTCCCCTTAAGGGACAGACAGAGGATTTTATTAATCCCACTTTGCACCGGTTATGTTGATTGTCATGTAATATGGAATGAGTCTTTACACGTACACCTGACACAAGCTCGGACTCCGACCTTCTACTTGGAATTTCAAGTTAGATATCTCAATAAGGGTCTGTCTATCCCAGGATGTCCCGGGATGAATATCCTACATGTATAATTCTATATACATTTTTACATATACATACATACTGTGCAAATATTTCGCCATTTCACTGCGTAGTGAAAAACGATGTCCTTCGACCGCTTTGTTTGTTTTGTTTGTTTTGCTCTCGAAAAATACGTGGAAGATATTGACACTATTTTCGGAATGGGAATTATGGGAATGCTTATATATGCCGTTCTATTGTGATAAATACGAATTCAGTCTTAAAAATCTCGTCAAAGTTTTCCTTGTTTTTTCCGCACATTTAATTGGATTAAATTTCAAAAAGTATGGGACCAATAAAAAAACACCAAGTACCAATAGATAGGTTGACTATTGAAGAGCGTTGTGTAAATTATCTTATATGTATGTAAAGATAAATATGTTCAAAATCGGATAACCAAGTTTGGAATATCAAGTACTAGCGTATCCTCCTTAAAAAAATAGATACTATATAAAGATTATGAAAAATGACATATTTATCTGATTTTACTTGCTAAAGAAATCCGTGGCAACATATTCTATATAATATTTAAGAAATTAAACACAAAAAATATTTTCAAAAGTGCTCGCGAAAATTTCCCACATTTTAGAAATTCTGAGAGCAATGATCGTCAGCTTGTATCAGCCCTCTGATGGACACAGGATTCTCTTAATGGACGCCATTGCGCCTGTACTCAGTGCGTCATTTCCAGTTCCTGTCTGTAGATTTTTACAGGTCATAATTCCAACTAATCCGAAAGTGTCTTAGACATCACGCCTTTAGTCCCCGGAGAGGTGGTTATAGGAGTGTGGGATCATTTTAAAAATCTGGTATACGAATGTTTATAGCTTCTATATGTACAAACAAAGTCGGTTCGCTAGTTAAATATAACTGTCACTGCAACAATAGCGAATAGTATATCTCAGCCATGTTTACCGACCACTTTTACCCAAAATTCTACCGAGAATACGAAGGTTCGAAGATCTTTTACGCTTCCATTTATTCAGGAAGTGCGAAGAGAATGAATCTCATCGGTACGCGTAGATGTTTACGTGTTTGGAAGAGCAACGACGGAGCAACAATCACGACCAAACGTAATGGAAAAACCGCTTCTGTTACTTTTAGTCCAGTAACAAATAGTGTACGTAATCTAACCGTATTCAAAACTGTTACATAATTATGCATTTTAGTTTTCGAACCTTTTGTCGTTCCACTGTTGGAACATGGGTCTCCTCTCAGAATGAGAAGATTAAGGCCATAGTCTGCCACGCTGGCCAAGTGCGGGTTGACAGACTTCTCAGGCCTTAGAGATTTTTTTGATTACTCTAAGGTGTGCAGGTTTCCTCACGATGTTTTCGTTCACTGTTATACTAGCAAATGATATTTAAACTTAAAGTTTAACATATATATTAGTATAGCTAATTACTATGTATATACATAGTAGTTTTACCCTAATTTAAAAACAATATTGCCAATCACTTTCAACCCTTTTGACGTTCTACTGTTGCTCATGGATCTTCTTTAGGTTTATAGTCTTTTATTATTACTACTAGAGACATTAACAAGAAAGAACACATAAAGTCTGTAAAGATAGAAATATTTGGCACTCGGTTTTCTTTATCTACCCCGCAAACGACCTGCCTTGATGTTGTAATAATAATAATAAGATTAAAAAAAAACTAATAATAAGATTTATTTAAGAATATTATGTTATTATAATATTCACCTTATATATTCACCTTAATTATCTTCTGTAATGTAGGATATAACAATAATAATGTAAAAATTGTTAAATCAATATTAGTTATGTATTTTTCATAAAATGTATGTTTAACAATGAAATTTAACACATGTTTCATGCAGTATATTATTTCTGTTATGACATAAATATAATGTACTAATAACTAATAGTGGGTTTACTAATTAATGTCTGAGCCATCCCCTTGAATTTTCCAAAGCATTCTGGATCAGGGCTGGCAATAATATTTGAGGACTGCTATCTGACAAACTTCAGAATCTTATGATTGAATGGCCCGTTGTAATCAGGAAAATCAGGATTTTGCAGAAACAGTAAAGGTCAACAGTCAATAATTAGCTAAATCCTTGCTAATCTGTCACTGAGAACAGTAACAACTGCTTCAAAATTAAGTCATTTCTTATAACGCCATTACTAATTTTCGTACAACTGTATCAGCAGCTGACAAAAGAAAAGTACACCAGCAAGGGACAGTATGATAATACATTCAAGTTTAACCGCATTCTTCTCACAGGCTGTGTTACTTGCGACGAAGATTATATCTATGTAGCACGCCAGCATAGAAGAACTAGGACAAAACCATAAGAGACACTTTCGCTTTGAGTTTTATACACGCAACTTGTGACAGAAACGTCTAGAAAAAATTCAAAATTTACAACCTGCTATAATCGTACATGTTCAATACGGTAGTAAGTTTAATTTACTTTAATGCAAAATATGATGCAAAAAAAAGTTCTGGCATAAGTACGGTATGACACTTTATTAACGGTAACGACAATTTATTATTAAATATAAAGTATGCGACTTCAATCATTATATAAATTTGCAATCGTCCTCATTGTAAGGTAAGGAATCGCTTTCATATATGGAATATACCATCTACAGCCATTTATAATATAATATAATATAATATCTTGGGACATCTCCACACACGGCCATCTGATCCCAAAGTAAGCGTCATAAGCAGAGAGCTTGTGGTATGGTAACCAGACGGCTGATAAACTACATATATACATATAAATATATTAC
>DWEJ01001384.1:0-13189 GCA_018245835.1 Mysoria sejanus stolli | reverse complement strand
GTTTTACCATGATCGTGTCATTATTGTTGTTGATTTATTACAATGCAAGAGTCACGTCATAAGATAATTCGCTCGTGAAAAAAAGAGGTAACGATGTGAAAAAATCACAATAACGTAAATATTTCATATTCCTTTATAACAATCAGTGTTACAATTCTTCTATCAAATAATAATATATATGTACATATGTAGATAGGTGTGTCTTGTAGTAACTGTAGGGTGGTGTAGGTACGTACTGGTGGTGAAGTTGAAGGAAGCGTACGCGGCGCTCTCCTTGTCCTGCAGCAGCGTGAACGCGTGCAACTGGTAGGTGGCGCCGGGCGACAGGTCGCGCAACGTGTACGTCCAGTTGCCGGCGCCCTCCAGCGTCAGGTTGCGGGCGCCGCTCTCCGCGCGCTCCGTCAGCGGAATCACCTGTGACGCGACCGAGCGCCGCGTTACTTATCGCACTTTCATTTCACGATGGGTCGGTCACTTTAAGGCATGATAAATCATAGAATATTCTCAGTGAACACAAAGTATGAAGAGAGTGATGAATTTCATATACGTACGTCATGTCTAAGCCGTAAAGGACGCTCTCATTGCCTACGCCGTAACGGACTAAATATGTTGACGTAATGACGATCATATTGACAAATGAATAGGTCATTGTAGCGCAAATTCGCAGTCGACGGTCAAGTGCAACATTGTCATAATCACCCGCGCGTGTTCCCGCCGCAGCTGCGACCATACACGCCGCGAACGCATACAAGCTTACTGGACATAAGCAATATTACGTAACTTTTTTGTGTCCCTTCATGTAATTACCGGTCACGACGAGGACCTCACAGCTCATCGTTACGCACGGTTAGATAATGTGATCGTTTTATGTTACACTAATTTCTTTTAACATGTTAGTTTAGTAAGTGTTACTACTTTATATACAAATAATGAGAATTTGGCGATGTTTTGGTAACTACTAATTGCAACAATAAAATATCATTTTTGTTAAAATTATTCCAAGGACCTAAACATTCTGCGGTAGCACACGCATTTACGAAACTTATAACCGATCATGAACTTAATCGCATAACCAACGGTGCATGATTTATAGCATTTAACTGCACGGAAATATATACAGATGTAGATATGTATGCAAAACCGTCCACAGAGCTGCGCGAAGCGCGCTCGACAAAATTATCACTTTATTAACGCAACTGTTCGACTGGTTTTCTTTATGCATAATTATAAATGGATTACTTCTGAGAATGCTAATAGGAAAACTCAGTTTATCAAACGGGTTACAGAGCGGGGCCTCAATAGAACACTCCGTCAAATCATATATTTTTTTATTATTATTATTAACATGTAAATGTACAGTTGTAATAGAAAATTCTTGTTTCGATTGATTCGTTTGACGACGTGAACGATTTTTATAACTTTTGAACTTTCTAAGCTAGTTTGGGGCCAGTTTTGGATTTGATGAGTTATTATAAGTATCATCAAATTTTATGATTTCGAATTACGTTATATTAAATTAAATTGGGTAACTATGTTGTTCGCAATGAGCAACGTATAATTAATTTAAACAGAAAACTACGTGTAAATTAATTAAATTGTCGATACGTGGAATTGTCACCAAATATTTATAAGACATACCGAAGACGACACTGCATATAACCTTACATTGTGTATCCAGCCAGTTACACACAAATACCATGAAATTTCTCCTCCATCATCATTAGAATCAACCAAAATAAGGAAGAATAATAGATTAAAAAAATATATCACATCACCTCAACAGTCTCGATTGATTTGATGAATTAAAAGATGAAATTAATAGAAAACTTGATATTTTGTAATTAAAAATGGCCTTGACCAATATGCTATACTGTTCTAACATGACAATATAACAAATATTCTGCAAATTTCAACCCAGTCTTTTGTAGAGACCTCCAGTGACTCTTCAGAATCAAATAAACGTTGCTAGTTTTGTTACTATTATAGATATATAAAAAAAAGACAAAAACAACCAATAGCGGAAAACGAGATGTTGGCGACACTCAAAACTGCCTCTATAGTGTGAATTATAATAAGTGACTTTTTAAGCATAAAAGATTCTTATTATTTAGAATTAGATTATTTAGAATAAATTAATGTGTAAATGTAGGAATACGAAATAGGAAGCTGCATCTTAGTTTTTGTGCCAAAATAATCTACGTTTAGTTTAAGTTATATTTTCAAGTTATAAAATAAAGATATTTTGTTTGTTTTCGGTATTTTCTATTTAGTAATGTCCATTTACATAAATATAAACTATTTACAAACAGCACGCGCTTAATGTATAATGAAATACACGTATGTTTAATGTTGTATTTCATATCGACTTGTGATTGGTCTTCGTGGCTGTAAAAATATTATGGATCTTTTAGGGTTTGTAGGTTTGATTATTATAATCATCCTGCTAGGTCCCCTACGAGGGAGACTGGGGCACCGAGCGCCAAGACTTTAGCCTGAACGGATGTGTGCGGAGATTCGATGACACACTGCTTACTTTAAAGCGAAATCCGGTGTAGTCACCATGGGCGGGCGGCGACCATGAAATAGTGGCCTGCTTGTTTCTGCCCAGCGTCACTGTCAGGTTCGTGGGCGGCTCCGGCGCTGTACAAAACAACCTTTACATTTAACATTTGCCAAATCCAATACACATTATGCATTCATAAATATATAACTACGACTTATAATTGGCTTTTAAACTGCGTCATTCTTAACATGATAAATGATTTAAATTAGCAATGTTATGATTTTTTTCAATGTTTAACCAGTGTTAACAAATAATAATAAAAAGAATCCATGTAGTTATGTTGCGTTTTTCAATAGAAATTAATACCGTTGTATCGTTAATAACACTTAATGTGTATAACGTATTATATTATGCTCTGTATTGAACGGTCATAACTTATTTGCAAGAATATAAGTATTACGGAACTAAATATATACAATGACCGTGGAGTTGAACATGATTTAGGAATATGTTAGAACTTTATAATTACAAATGTAAAGAGAAATAATGTGGGCTGATTCGGAAATGTATATTTTTTTGACCCGCTATCTTGACCCCTATCTTGTTGATAGAAGGCGAGATGCAGGCTAAAATGTAGCATGCCTACCTAAAGGGTGACTATACATTCCTATTTTGAATAACGAGGTTTGGCGAATCGTATTTTGGCGAAAAATAAATGTCAGAAAGGAATTCCATACTTTTGCAGTTTATAGCAGAAATGATTTATCGAATAGTTTCGTTCTGTATATAGAGCTATCTATAAGATGTGAATAGTACTGTGCCATATATCTAGAAAATATATAGACGTGTATTTCTATCATTAAGGCGTATATAATATAAGCAACTTTAGTATATACAAAGGAATGTAAGCTTTTACTTAAAGTTTGTATTTTCATGTAACCTGTAAGTATGTAGCATTAAGTTAAAGTAATAAATAACGTTAATATTACGAACGTAACATCACGCCTATAATCCTCGACGGTGTAGTCTCGTTCGTCAGCTGGTTTCAGTGGGTAATAATGATTTACTCTTTTAACGAGCTTTAAATCGAACTAAGTAGATGAACGCGCAAATACTAATAAACATAAATAAGTTAAATTTGGATATTAACATAATTGTTACGTCGCAACATCTATGAAAGGAAACATGGTTAAAAGATTGAAAATCAACAATTACTCAACTCACTTGTTTTTACTTTGCAACACCATTTTGGTTCTTGATGTCAAAATGTTGCATGTATGTAATAAGCAAAAATAACATACTCTTATTGTGTACTGCACAGTTAGTAATCACTCAAGTAATAACGAGTTGAACGTAGAAATTTGTCCTTGAATGTGCCATATAAGTATATATTTTGATGGATAATGAGTTACATGCATATTCGGAATAAAAAAAAATCCGTTTTCGAACATAGCTAAAACTTAATATTGCCAAAAATATCTCTTAAATCAACTTGTCATAAACCCATGGATATAATATTATAATCACATTGTAGGGTTCATCGTAAGTACACACCTGTAATTATGGTTTGATTCCACGTGAGGAGGTCGGCAAAGGTAGCATTGGAGTAGTAAAGCATGAAGTGGTATTTCGTTCCGGGCAGTCCTTGGAAGTTGATGGTGGAAGCGCGCGCGGGCACGGTGAAGTTGGGTGCGGGGGAGCCGTGCGGCGGCCGATAGTCCAGGCGGTAGTGCGCGCCATCGGCAGGACCGCCGCTCGCGCCCCAGCCCGGGATCTCGATGACCAGGTCAGCTCCACGCCCGCAGCCCAACAGAACCTAACATAATGTTAAGCTACATCAAATTCTCATAATCATATTACTTCAATTTACAAGGAAAATGCTCCGCTGTCGAATATTAATTTTAGCTCTGAGATCGTTCACAATGGCTTTGCTATTAGTTTGGGCTAAACTAAAATATAACATAACTTAACACCCATTATCACGGAACAAGTAGAGAGAATAATGTAGAACCATCCCACATATTACCACTTATCTTTACATCCTGTTACAGACCAGGTGATAAGCCTATTGCCATTCATTCATCATGAATACAGAATCTGAGCCACTACTAGAAATTTCTACTACAAAACTGAGATGAAAAAAGTTGATACAGAATCTGATCGGTTATTTGAACCCAAGACTTTTTCATCAGCAGACTACTTGCAATTGATTGCTAGACAAATAAAGAAGTTGTTTCCTAAAACAAAAATATATCTTTGTGCATATCACTACTCTTAAAATAAAACATAAACTGGAGTGAATAGTAGAAACAAATCCAACAATGTTACTTTGCATTGCAAGTAGACCCTTAATAAGACATTCAGGTCTTTTTCAATATCACTTACATAATTAAAAAGTCTTATAGTTCAAGTATCTAACACAACCTACTCATAAATACTAGTTGATAGTAATTAAGAGCACTGTTTAAAAAATATCATCCACAGGATTATGTACTGAATGCCCATGTGGCTCCCACTATTGGTAGAATCAACCACTCTTTTGTCTAATGTGCATTACAGCTTCCTATAACAGACATTTCTATGCATATCTCATCTACGCTCACAGATTAGGGAGTATCTCAAGACTAATTAAGATTTACATTTAATTTACCTTATTCTATTTTCTCATTTTATTTTTTTTTCAGCACAATAATATGGTCATTGTTAAAAATCACTTCAGAGAATATAGTCCAACCATAAGACAGATCGATTTAGTATCTGTTAAAGAGCTAATAGGCTAGGCTGTTATATTTTATCATATCATAAATAAAAAATGATGTACAACATAGCATCACACCTGTAATCCCCTAAGAAGGAGGTAAAGAAGTGCATATCAAGTTTCCCAAGTCACATATTACATCCTATCATATAATAGTTGGTGAGCCTATTGTGATACACCCTTCCCACACTCAGTTCCAGATTTCTAGCTACTATGATGAATTTCTATTTCGAAGGATCTAATCTGGTACCTGACATGGGATTTGAACCCAGGACCTTACAATCAACAGTCACACTTGCAACTTGACCAATGACGCAGTTTGGAATTATTAAATTACATTAAATAGAAATAAGATTTTTATGCTGGGAAAACAAGTAACTAAACACAGCTTTGTCATAAATATTTTGCATGACTATTAATAAGCAAAATTTATTACCCAGGCAACCAACCGATAAACTTTTCCTGATAGTATACATTACTGATATCATAGCCATTGTAAATACATTTATGTGTCCAAACTTATTAAGCCTTTACACTCAAATACAAAAAAGTTGAATTTTTTGAAAACAAAATACTAATAGCAGTAGAACCATTGTTCCATTATCAAATATTATTTTGACTGGATAATTTTTCCAGTGATTATTGAACCTGATGACTAAGCACAGCCTCTACTTCAATGGACTTGAATCATGAACCAAGGGACCTCAATCATGGTATGATAATTTATAACCATTGTAATCTGCTATAATATCAGTTGTTTTACATATTTTTTGTTACCCTTGTAGTAGTCTCTGCTACCCCACAAGGGGCTAGGTGTGATGATAAAAT
The DNA here is from genome assembly GCA_018245835.1 of Mysoria sejanus stolli. NCBI lineage: Eukaryota > Metazoa > Arthropoda > Insecta > Lepidoptera > Hesperiidae > Mysarbia > Mysarbia sejanus. Next base: position 7,100 of record DWEJ01001384.1, on the reverse strand, counting down.
AAAAATTATCATAGTAAATATCTATTACTGTCTGTATTTTTCATGTACTGGACATTACTATTCCTATACTTGAGATTCCATTCCATCTAGACTAAGTTTGCCTTAGTGTAGTGCAGTCATGAGACCATGTATGTATATGTGTGTGGCCATATATTAGATTTCCTAAGATATTTCTCATTGTTACCTAATACCAAAACCTAGTCAATTACTAACCATGAATTAAATAGTGTTTTAAAATATTTCCCTCTTTTGTAATTTAAAAGTATCATTGAACCTGAATGATGAATTGTCTATTCAAATACTGAATTTGTGTAATGAGTACAAGTATTTTTCATGTGCCTAGATGTAAGAAATCGTATTAATCCTATTATCCTATTATGATAATTTAAACATGAAAGTTTGTAAGTATGGATGGAAATTTGTTACTCTTTCACGTAAAAATTACTAAATGGATGTTAATGAAACTTTACAATAATATAGCTTATACATCAGACAAACAATTTATAAAGATATTCTGTGAGTTGTCCAAAATATCAAGTATAAGTAAGTAGGATATGCCAACCTTGCATCCCCCATGACCCTTTCGGCTCTCACCCCTAGCTCGCCTGCTTATCTTTTTAATCTAGGTATTTAATTTTTTTTCTCCTCTCTGTGGTGCAAAATATAAACTACTTTTTATCCTAGAATCCCCACGAGGTCAGTATTTATGCAGAAAAAACTTTGTGATACATTAAACTCCACACGGGCAAATCCGCAAGAACATCTAGTCTGTATAATAATAAAATGTACATAATATTCAGACTAATTTGTAGGTAACTTTATAACTACATAAATATAATTTCTCACTCATGTGTTTACCATAATACAGGATGTCTCTAAGCCTACTTTAAGATTGGATAGTCATGTGTTATATTCCAAGATGTTCATTTGTTCATTTAAATATTATGGCAATCCTATTATTATACACACATAAATATCATCACGCCAGGTCCCTTATGGGGTAGGCAGAGAGCACAGAGTGCCAAATATATAAAGTACCTATTATTATAAATAAGTTATGAGACAAGAAAAGCCACGCCTATGGAACATCTCCCATGGGTATCAAGATTAGTAATTTAGAATGGTTAGATGAGTTATTAGTTGTTATCCAGCTAGGCTGTATGAAGCATAGCGAGCGGCTCGATGCACTTACAGCGAACACGATGAATGCCAGCGACAGCGACGCAGAGGTGCGCGCACGCGCAGCCTTCGCTTGCACAATCGACCTCTTCCACATCATTGAAGGCGACTCTCTGATTTCACATGACACTTTCTCTTCCAAACATACACTACGTTTACGAACTAGAAGCATGTTCTGTATGCTCCGTGGTTTATTGGTGTCATATCATTTTAATTAACAATATTTACACAACGGACGTTCTGCTTTATTACAGAAAATGTTAATAATTGTTTTCAACTATTGTCATACACCAACAACTTGACAATCATAAATATATTCTGACAAGTCTATCTGTCATTCTGGTTGTGTCAACCTGGAGGAGTAATAAAAAATTAACAGTTGGAACAATGTATCTATATGCTATTACAAACTCTAATGTTTATAAGGCACTATTGAATTTCCTACAAGTTGTATTAATATAAATGATTAAGGACACCACGATAATGTAGCTTATATTTTACGGGTGTTCTATGAAGAACTTAATCCAGATTTACTAAACCGCAAATTATTAATATGTTAATGTCTACTGTTATTAAAGTTTATGTAATTTTTATTTTATTAGTTATATTTTTTAGTGCCATTGTAGATAAAAATTTGACTGATAATCCCGTTTACAACGAGAGTTAATATAATTCTCGGTTCCTTCTATTCTAAATTATCAAATAACATCAATTCGGCTGAGTGTACTGACGGTTAGGATAGAAAACTGTACTTAAAAATAAGATTTGACAAGTTGACATTGACAACTCACTTTCATTACTAAATAGAAAACAAATAAGTTGATTTCGCGGTTTATTGAAAAGTTACGGTATCTTTACACATACAGTAAAAGATAAGTGTACAGTGCAATTTATACAATCCCAATAGTAAACATGGTACAAAATGACAATAATTCTTGGTGCGCTGACGATACTGTCAGAATTTTGATAGCTTCAGACATTCACCTAGGTTACTTGGAGAATGATGCCATACGAGGAGAGGACAGTTTTATTGGATTCGATGAAGTGTTATCTCTCGCTGTTGAATATGATGTAGACTTAGTACTACTCGGAGGTGATTTGTTTGACCAGGCGAAACCTTCGCCTGCCTGCTTGTTCAAGTGTACACAAATCATTCGAAAATATTGTTTCGGAGACAAGCCAAGTAATATCGAACTTTTATCTGATCAACTACAAAATTTTTCTCGAAACGTAAACTATGAAGATCCCAACTTAAACATATCATATCCTATCCTTTCGATACACGGGAACCACGACGATCCTGTGGGCCGAGGTAGTATTAGTTCTCTTGATATTTTATCTATTAGTGGTCTCGTCAACTATTTTGGGAAATGGACAGATTACACTCAGGTTCGAGTTTCTCCCGTGCTTCTCCAGAAAGGTAACACTAAATTGTCATTGTATGGTTTGAGCCATCTTAAAGACCAGCGCCTATCAAGGCTCTTTGCTGAGAAGAAAGTTGTAATGGAGCTGCCTGATGACAGCAATGATTGGTTTAATATATTAGTTTTGCATCAAAATAGAGCAGATAGAGGACATGGAAATTACATTCCGGAGAGTGTTTTGCCTAAGTTTCTAAACTTAGTGGTTTGGGGACATGAGCATGACAGCCAAATTTTTCCTATCAGAGATATAAAAAGGGAAAACGAATTTTATGTTGTTCAACCTGGAAGCACTGTTGCTACCTCCTTAGCTGCAGGAGAAGCTTTGCCGAAGCACTGTGGTCTACTTCAGGTTCACAAAAATGAATTTATACTTACACCAATCCCTATGAAGACAGTACGCCCATTTATTTTTAAAACTGTTGTGTTATCAGAGGAGAATCTCGATGAGGAGGATGTTAATGAAACAGAAAAAGTAAAAAATTTCTTGAAAACAAAAATCAATGATGCAATTGATGAAGCTAACTGTATCCGCAGTGGGGATCCAAGACAACCAACACTTCCACTCATCCGATTAAGTGTATTTTATGAACGTGATGGACAAGACTTTAACCGTATTAGATTTGGTCAGAATTTCAATGGGCTTGTTGCAAATCCAAATGACATATTAATTATGAAAAAGGAGAAAAAAATTCGTCAGAGAAAAGAAGCCTCTGAGAACGAGGATGACATTGATATTGGAGAGGTTGCTGCTGAGGCCACTGATGTTGAAACCCTTCTGCGATCATATTTTGATGCACTGCCCGCTGAGAAACGCCTTAGCGTACTTTCAGTGCGAGCTGTCACTGAAGCCATCAAGGATTTCACTCTGAAGCGCGACGACGATGGGTTCAGACGGGTGTTTGAAGCCCATCGAGACCGATGTGTTGAATCCCTCCTTGAGTCGAATGCGGAAACTGAACAGGAGGTTCACGAGAGAATGCGCCTTGACAGGGAGGCACTTGATACCGCCGACTTAGAGGAGCTTAAAAGTATAATAGACCAAGCAATTAAGAAAGCAATGCATCCTAGCAAACAGACCACGACCGCGACAAAGAAGGGTGGCGCTATTGTACTATCAAGTGATGATGAGGAGCCGCCCCCACCACCGCCTGCCGAAAGTCCTCGCGGGAGGGGTCGAGGATCCCGCGGTGGTCGAGGAAGAGCACGCGGGCGTGGTCGAGGTTCGCCGCCAGCTCCACCACCAGCTCCCTCACCACCCGAACGCCGCACGCCACGTCGTACGGCTGCTCGAAAGACAGCCTCTTGGTTACAAAGTCTATCTTCTGAGCGGTCATCTCGCCGCCGAGGGAACTCCTCCGACATCGATGATTCTGACTAAAAGTGGCCTTACTATATTTTGTCATTCATTAATAATAAGGTCGTTCATTAATAATTATATAACTGAGATACATGATAATTAACTTTTATAAACTTTTTTACTAGATATAGATAACATTTTTTTAAGACATGGTTAAGTTAGTTTTTTATGTAAGATTCAGTTAAAAATTCAGTTGTAGATTCATACTTATAATTCATAGGCTGTGTTATGTTAGAAACGTGTTTATTTTAATTTTCCTCAAGAACATTTTAATTACTCTGAATGCCTGCTGAATGTGACCACGTTGATTGCTGGCACCACTACCAATTGGGAGGTCCTGGGTTCAAATGCCGGGTTGGGGACTATCAGATTTCTCTAATTTAGTAGTGACTCAGAGTCTGGATTTGTGCTCTGTGTATGGCAATAGGCCACCACCTATTCCATAGTAGGATGTAAATGTAAACTGATGAAACATAGGAATATCCTACATTCCTCTGCAGGAATTGCAAGTGTGATGTTATGTTTACATTTCAAAACCTGATATGATATAATAAAATGAAGATTAAATTCGTTCTGAAGATAATCTATGCATTAAAAGAAATTAAAAACATGTCATACAAGAAAAATTATGTTGGCCTGTGTATTATTTAGTTAGAAGTGACCTGATTTGCTATATAAGTGACTGCTTATGGCATTTAATTCAATTGCCTAATACTGTTTTATTTATATAGTACAGGAAATAAATAAAAATAAAAAGCAATAAATGGCTTTTTGTAAAAATAACAAGGTGTAAATGTTTCCATTGCTAACTTATCACTAGTTTTTTTTTAAATAAATTTTAACACTTATTTTTAACAATCTAAACTACTTTTAAATTGCCCCATGATTTAAATAATTTAATCTACAAGAACCCCTCCACGGGTGTAGGCCTCCTCCATAGAAGCCCAAATGACTTTTTTGTGCTGTTCATATCCAGCTGGATACAGGATACTGTACAGGAAATACAGTAGATAATATTTTAAATTTACTATGTTTTACACATACATTGAAGTCAACAATAATTTGGTTTTCTAAAGCTAATTCTTGTATGTATGCCTGATGTCCAGTAAAGCCTGGCAATTTATAGCTTAATTAAAATTAGTACTTAGACATCACAAACTATATATGAATTCAAGAAATAAACATAGGCTACATGATCCCAATTGATATAAGTATTAAGGACAGCCACTAGGTATATACAAGTATGCCTGTACTAATATAATTATAAGTTACGGCCACATCTTGTTAAAAGGAGCGTAGGTCGCCCTCCTTACCCGATGTTACGACTTGAAGAACACAGTAGGCTACTGTTGGATCCGGAAGGCTCTGGACCGGGAAGGCCTATATTCAAAGTGAACCTCCAAAGAATGATCATGAATTCAATTCTAGCAAGATTCCACACCCCAATTGAGTTTTAATATACTGATATCTCTTTTGGGTTCATTTTAGTGATAAAGACACTATTATTACTCAATGAAATTATTTACACTTCACTAGTAAGAGTGCCGAGTTTTATTTCCTTAGCTTTTTTCTCTTTCTCTCAGTGTACTGCACCTATGGCTTGTAAAATGACGATGACAAAAGTGATTTTTTTAAATGTATTATGATTTTTACGTTCATTAAGTATGTCATGCCATATGACATACAACGTAAAATTGACACGTAAAGAAATGCATTTAATAAAAGAATTTTGTTTAGCGTAACAAAATAAGTTTTAATTACTAATTATCACCTTTATATAAAGTAAAAAATATAGAAAATGTGCCGAACATTCTTTTAAAAATCGACTGTTGTTTGAACGCACGTACAAAGAATTAAATTTGCTATATCGCCGTGCGCGTGCAAAAATCGCTGTGATTTTTAGTTATTTTCGTTTTGTACGCAATTTTCATCGTTATTTCAGGATACATATACTTTAAAATGAGATAAATGAAATATTATTCACATAGCTAAAATAAGTTTAAGGAAGCAACAATTGCGCCCGATCAGAGAATTTCCGCAAACGCAACGACGATATAAGTTATTAAATTCGAACAGTGTACGAAGTTCGAATATAGTATTTCGAAGACCGGTTTTGTAGATAAATACTATGATAAGATAAAGTAGGGTATCTCATTGGGACTGGGCGGAGTAAGACACATTGTCGAAGACAAGTGTGTGGCGCAGGTAGCGTAGCGCGGCGAGGGCCGCGGCGTGCGGGTCGGCGCCGGCCAGCGAAATCTGCGGCGCGGTGGGTTTCAGCGACACCACGCTCACCGACCCGCGCCCCGCCGGCAGGCTGGTTAGCTCTACGTTGAGCCCCAGCGATTTTGCCAGCGCTTCCAACTCGACGGCCGCGTCTTCGCCTTTCCTTGCCAGAATGTCTTTTATGGCCTGACGATTTTCGTCGTCTGTAACATGAAAGCCGTGTGACAGAGTTTGTGCTTAGCTTAAAAGCGTACAACGTTCGTGTCTAACAGGAAACGTCCGGCCACAAGCGTATGTACTTACTGATATTAGTCAACAGACCTAAATGGTAGTCTGCCACCCGTTGAGCTAGGTCGGGCCTCCAGGGTTGCTCCTCCCGAACTTCTACGTAGCGCGCCAACACCTTGTCCAGCGCTCGGGCCAGAGCTTCCTCCTGTAATTTTTGTTTATCTCAAATTAAAATAAAAAAATGTAATCGAAATAAATAAATGTACAATAAACTAAATATATAAATGCTGCTGTATTGAAATATTGAGTATTTTTAAACTTTCTAATATTACATAATTTAGCGTATATATTTATTTGATTTTTGAAGTGAAACTTAACTTGACTGAATTAAAATTAATATGGCGGACAGGTTGTACGGACGAGTCACTAACGCGTTTTATTGAATTGCGATGGATAACACAAAGTACCTTTCAAAAAGTTTGTTTTTTGGAATGTGATGTATGTACGGTTTATATCGCACCCCCGGTGCGACACTGTCACTTTTGCAAAAAATAACAAAAATGAGTTAAATATGTAATGTCCTAAAGCACTCCGTTACTTGATGCGATAAAGTTACTTTTGTAGCACGAAAAGTTGACATTGTAGTATAAGCTATTCATATCATCTATCTTCTAAAGTCTTTGTTT
>DWEJ01001383.1:0-13189 GCA_018245835.1 Mysoria sejanus stolli | reverse complement strand
TTACGTCCCACTATGGAATAGGTGGTGAGCCTATTGCCATGCATCGGGCACATATCCAGACTCCGAACCACTACTACTACTACTACTACTACTGCTAGAAATTTCTAATTTAAGAAAATTCTTTTGTAATGTTCGAAACGGGAATCGAACCTGGGACCTCCCAATCGGCAGTCACACTTGCAGCCATCACGAGCAACAAGGCAGTCAACTTATTCCTTTAATTAACCGTTTTAATTCTCATCCATTACTTATTGTTCATAACAAGTTGAAGACTGAGCATTTACACAAATGTTACTAGCACACCTTCATCTAAAACCATAGTAAACATTAAATTAGTGTTCACAGTGACTCACATTTGTCAACACATTATTAATTTGCCTTAACATATTAAATTTCCATTAGTAAGAACACCATTATCTACATAAATGAAATTGATAATTCCATTAGTTCAGTTCTGTGAATCTGAAACATTTAGATGACATCTGCAGTTATTGCAGAAAATATTCTTGCTGTTTATTAGACTATAATAATATGGACCATCTCATGTACACACAAGTTGGTGGCCTACAAATATTGTTAGTTTGCCAGCCATCTTTAAGACCTTATAAGTTTTATTAGTTTTGTTTGTCAACTTAACTTACCTTTTTTTGTTTCTAAGAGTCACCCATTTAAGAGCTGTCTAGCATTTTTTAGCATTACAGATCATTTGCAATCTGTAATGTTTTTGCAATAACTTTGTAATATTACTGCCTACTTTTTCTTATGTGAAACATAAACAACTTGATGATATTGAATGTCCATCACAGAAAAATTAATTTAGTCTAAAACATTTTAGGATACCTTTGTCAGTATTGTTTGAGAAGTAATCTTTTTCCAACAATTTACATTTTCCTATTGTATATATTCAGTGGATTGGTAAATGAACAAAGCCACAAGTGGAAAGTTGGATCAAACACATTGCTAACAACAATGATAAGAACTCATAATCACAAAATGATAACCACTTTAAAGTGCAGTGACTCATTACTTATACAACATGATAAATACAAATGGTTATAGTTCTTAAATTTCATTGAAACAGGAACACATATTTTTGATAAAATTCCAAGATGTTAATTATCTGTGCACGATAAAGAAAACTGTGTTACAAAATTATGTATTTTAATAGTCTAGATAGGAGGATAGGAGAATCTTGATAGATAAGAGATAGTGGTAAGTGTGACAAAGTGTAGTTAGTGTGAAAAGAAACAATACTCAGTGATAAGATGAGAGTGTCCCAACTTAATAAAAATAAAAAGTAAATGATTATTTAAATGATAAACATGCTTGGTGTCATGTAACTCCAGCTCCGCAATGAATTAGCTCATGTTCTGAATTTAAAAGTATGTATTTATTTTAAAAAGATGCTTAAGCACACATATGGAGTTTCTTTCGCCGCTTATTCTCCATAGCGAAGCATTTTCCGAAGCGGTGGTAGTTGGCTTTTGACGTACAAAAAGTGTTCTTAGGAACCAATTTTGAATAAATGGAATTTGAATTTGAATATGTTTACGTCCCGCTATGAAATAGGCGGTGACTCTATTGCCATACACCGAGCACATATCCAGACTCCGAACTAATACTAAAAAATCTAAATTAGAATTTTTTTATAGTGTTCGACCCGGCATTCGAACCCCGGAACTCCCGATTGGCATACTTGCAACCAACACGACCACTTATTCCTGTTTCCAACATGAGACGTAAACGTAACTTGAAAAACCTGGAAGTATACTACACTTCCGTGCATCCCTTTTCAGAAATTACTATCGTTTTGTTACGTATACAGATTTTGATTATGTATCTCTTCTACGAATAATGCAAGATACAAAAATACATTCCATAATTAAAATTAAATTATATGTAACAGTACTCAATCATTTAATTACATATTAATTATATGGTACCAAACAAATGCACAACAAAACCAATATTCAGTTCATTCTTGTTCGATATTCAAAAGTTGTTAAATATGGAGGTAAAATAGAGTTGTTCACCATTTTAAGTGCCTACGTGAAAGTTACATCCGCCTTCTATAACGTACTAGCTGTAAAAGCCTGAACCCCGATCATTCTGAGAGGAGACAATGTCCAACAAAGGAGCGATAAAACGGTGTCTGATGATGATGATACTAGAAGCGACCGTAGCCTTTAAGCCATGTGGCTTCAGCAATGACATATCAAGGCAAATGACCCATACCGCTATAAGCAACTGTATAACTGGAAACAAATCAAACACCCCAGACAACTGAACTTTGACGAATGGTTTTGACGACCAGAAGCGGCTTTACATCATTTTACTGTTTATCATCACTTGTATCGCTCCACTATTGGAAACGGGTTTCCTCTCAGAATAATATTTTTTTTTACTATTTTGGCCAAGTGCGTATTAATAGATTTCACATTATTAAAGACCACTGTGGTGAACTCTAAAATGAAATCGTATCCTTGTGATTCTTTCTTTCTTGATAAATTTGCTTTTTTCTTATCTTCACGACTGTTTTCTTTGATTGGGTAAGGTAGAACAGCGCCATGCTCATACACTCCGACGATCCACCTATTGAAGTCTACGTCCTACCATGGATAGGGGATGAACCGATTGTTATAAACTGAGCAGCAGTATGGACTCCGAATTTCTACTAAAAATTCTAAGTTAGATATCCGGCAATACCCGACTCAAGAATTGAACCCAGACTCTTTCAATCAGCAGTCTCGCTTGAAACCACTGAACCAACAAGGCAGGTGAACATTAATTATATAAAACTCCAAAAAATATTGTCAAGAAAAAAAAGTGCACCAGCATTTGAACCTGCAACCCTGAATGAGAGATTAAATTCTATACCATTGGAAATCGTGTTCATATTTATTAGAGCATGTGTATTGCGCCTTAAGATCTTACGTTACGCTACTTCTCGCTTTAGCTGTACGCTTTCATGTAAAGACTCTCCCATAACAGATTAGACTTGGTGTCTCCAGCGCAACTCTATGGCTTCCACTGCCATACTGCCCTCCATGGTCCCATTCCACACTCTTACACTTCAACTAGATGCTCTCTAGAGTCCTTCTCATACCCTTCTCTCAAGTTCTAGTATACTTGTAACGTAGTATTACATGGTAGTACGTGGCAATACTAATCACGAAAAGAGACAACTTTAGTCAATATTTGAATTTTTTACCTCGTTAGTCGTTAGTCGTATTGTTTGCAAGTGCGACAGCCGATCGCAGATCTTAGATTCAGTTCCCGGTTCGGGTACTGCTAATTTTTTCTAATTAAGATTTTCTAGTACTGGCTTGGAGTCTGGATATATGCCCGATGTATGGGAATATACTAACTACTTATTCCATAGTGGGACGTAAACGTAACTCACCAGTTACCAGTTACGAAACATGGAAGTGTTCTACATTCCTTTGCCTACCTCCTCGAGAATTACAGGCGTGATGTTACGTTACATTTTTATTACTTTACCCTTTATGATTCTGACGTGCATACTCCTCCAACTAAAATGCCATAAGACAGACACATGTGTTTCTACTGTTTTTTATATGTTACGTAAGTTAATAGCGAATATATCTAGAATGAAAATGTTAGTAGAACAATACATATAGTAAAAGCAGTTAAAACAAGCTGCAGTACATCACTGCGTATTTTATTTCTATTATATATATAGTGTGAAAGCCCAAATTGTACAATCGAGTTTATTTATTTGTGGACCAAGGCCAGAATGTATCATAGCCAAGTGATGCAACACAACATTTTTCTTCGCGAATTCAAATATAACCGCAGTCTACGGAATTGAAACGATCAAATATTAATAGTGTTTGTTTATACTGTGGTTACTTTTTTCAGCCTACATTGTAGTAAATATTTTATTTGTAGACATATTATTACAAAAAATACTTATTGGTATTTTTATGTTCATAAAAACAAATGTTATGAACCTATATTGTTTTTAAAATTTGTGCTCTCATCAAAAATACTAATAACAATTAAAAAAGTATTGTGTATGTTAATATAAATGTACGAAACGCATTCATGATTTTTTTCAATCGCGAATAATTGAAACGTAAATATGCTTCAATTGAAATAAAAAAAATATATAATTGGAAGACATTTTAATTGACAGGTTAAATTAAGGATAGCAGTTTCCGTCGTAGGTTTTTGTTGGCTTAATTAGGAATTGACATGGCTTAAAAATAAATCAGATTTAAATTTAATAGTATCTTTTTTCAAAAGTATAAAACTGCAGCTTGTTTATGTTTGAAGCTAGTTTAATTTACATTTAGGGAAAGGCCTTTATCTTACATGTGTTGGAACAAGAGAAGAAAGGGAGAATGTCAAGTTACCTTCTAACTTTTAATTAAATTAACTAAAATTATTTAACATATGAGAATACAAAAAAGTTTTGCGATAGAATTGGTTCTGTATATTTAATTGCATTATTTTAAATTACCCTATGTAAAAAGAGCAAATGGATCTTAATAAAGCCATATTTAAAACGTCAAAATATCATGTATGAGAAAATCATGATGATATAAACACATTACTCTGTGTACCTTAACAGTGTAATTTCCGGTGGAAATCAGATCAATCAGTGCTCCCGTGTTTTAACAGTAATTTTACGGAAGTACGAAGATGTTAAGTAAGATAATCTCATTTTAAATTCAAAATATTTAGTATAATAAAATTTAAAAAAACGATTGTTTTGTGAATGTCATTAACAAGGTAATACAATAGTTTGAGTAGCAAGTCCAGCCTGCTTAGCCAGATCAAATTCTTTTTAACATTCCACTTCTGGTACCACTAATGCACTCTGTATCCAAATTATCAAATTGGCTCCTACTCTATATGAAATGTATCTACGTGTAATATACTAAACCAACATGGTACTTTTGTCAGTTTTTAATAAACGCATACTTATACAAATTATTTTCAAACGGTATCTTGTATGTTTACGGAAAGCTTAAAATTGTAATCTTAATAGGTGAAACCTAAAGGGTAGATTTGACTTTTAATTACAGCTACATCAATTAGTTCCCAATATCCCATACAACTGAATTCCAAGTAACGGTTTTATTTTATTGATATTCATACTAAAACGTGGTTTGATTTGCGAAAATACAAGCGACGGCTATGTGTCTGATTAATTTATTTTAGTTCGTTATAGAGCGAAGGTTAATTTGCAAAAATCGGCGTATACAGTTAGTGATGGTGTATATCTTCATGTAGTATGCCGCCCGCCTTACCATTTAGAACATAAGGCGTGCAGGCAATCAGTTGGTGACACTACAGAACGTGTTTGGCTCGTAAACAGAACACCTTAGACACTTCAAGATGAGCGACTCAGTAACAGGAGAATATCGCCAAAACTGTGCATCCTCAAGATAACTGTTGTCAGTATGAATATATGTATGGTGTAAATACATAAGTGTAGCATCAGGCTTTCAGTCTTCGTGGAGGCAGGTAGGAGAGTATAAAACACTCGCACGTTTCATGGAATGGTCGATGAGCGTATTGCCATACACCGAGCACAAACACACTCCGAGCAACTACCAAAAAGTCAGAAGAATGCAATAAAGCCTGACTCGGAGATTGAACCCTGGACCGCACGATAACTTTGTAGTCGTGCTTGCAACCATTCGTCCACCGAAGCAGTCGAATGAATATTATTATTGAAGTAATAATTGACTGCCTCGATAGTCTTGTTAGTTGCAAGTGCGACTACCGATACCGGACTGCGAACCCGGGACCTCTCCCGGGTTCGATTTCCGGATCGAGCACTACTAATTTTTTCTAACTTAGAATTTCTTCTAGTGCTTTGGAGTCTGGATATGTGCTCGGAATAGGCTCACCACCTATTCCATAGTGAGATGTAAACATTAGCGGTGAAACGTGGGAGTGTTCTGCATTCCTCTGCCTACCTCTTCGGGGATTACAGGCGCGATACATTACGTTTTTTATTAAAGTAATAATGAGGATGAGTCGTTTCGGGCCAAAACACGTAATGGTTGCAATGGATATTAGTCAATACATAATATACTATTGAACCACATGTTTATTTTTTTGAAAAGCGCGTGCAAGTAAATATACGCAAATTATATTCGCGTATCATTAATTAAATTCTCAATACATTAAATATCTCATTGAATTTAATTTAAATGTTTAATTACTATTATCACAAAAGAATTCATTGGTCAACGTGAAAAACGATTAAGGTTAGATTACTTAATCACACTTAGATTTTTCTTAGAACACCGTTCAATATCTACTCGACAAAGTAGGATAACGCTTATCTTTGTTAAACTTATCGGTGTCGTAAATTAAGTTGCGTATTTAATATTTTTTCAGTGATAATATAATTACTTACATGTTTCTTTAGTACTCATTTTTATTGAAATTCCCTATAATGTTATTGCCGCAGTAAAAAGCAAAACACACATTCAGCGGTATTAAAAATCTTCATAAAGCAGGTTCAACTCGTCCAAAATCATTGTAATAAATTAAAAAGCAGATCCATTTCACTTCAATATGTTACAAAGTAAAAAGAAGATTTCAATAATATGACACTGTTCGTTAGATGAGAATCGAGTATATACGTACTTGAGTATAGTGTGAGTTAGGTTTTTGGTAAGGTAGTAAGATTGGTGGCTCTGGTGGTGCTGACGCGTGTGGCGTGTAGGTGGAGCGAGGCGCCGCGGCGGTGGAGCGCGCGCGGCGCGGCGCGGCGGCCCTTGCGCCGGCCGCCGGTGTCCGCGAGGAGGCGCACCACGGGCAGGTACTGGCGTCGCGGGCTTGTGTGCTCATTATCGGTCTCATATATATTGACTTGTTAGTATAATTTACTTAACATGTTTGTTATATTTGGTTCCTATAGCTATAACGCTACGTACGTGCATATCCAAAAATTTATCCGTGGTCTTTACGTAGATTTTCAGGATGTCCTGTATCAATTTATTTCTTATTGTTTGTATTTAGAATTATCCATTACAGTCGTGAATGGGGACAAAAATCAAGAACGTCTTGAAAGATTCGATAATGTTTTCTAAGGCTTACAAAGTGTCCCCACAAAAAACTGAAAACAATACACGTGGTGAAATAAAATACTGAAGGCTTCGTGGTAAACGTTGCTGAAAACCAGCGGATTGTAAATATCCGTTACTTTTAAGTCAACACGCGTTTCTTTCTCGTTTTGCAAAGCTGTGTTTCGCTACAGTGAACTTGCCCTACTCGAGAGTTCATTGTCACGCAGCCGCTTGTGCACCCCGGTCCGGCGCTAACTGTTGCCAACAGTAGACTTATCGGCGTGTCTCATCGACAGCAGACGTGCGAGCTAATCGCTCCCGAACGCGACTTTAATCAATGAACCAAGTACCGTATTCCAAGAACTATGTTCCGCGAAGTAAACAATTGTTCACTTTAAGATGAACCGTAAAATAATTGTCTTTCCATCATTCGGTATTGCCCGCAACTACCAGTTTTGAATATTTTTAAATGTAATTCTTTTTTGTAATTCGTGTGCCTATTCCTTATATAAAAGGGTCGTCGTTGCAAGAATAATCACACAATAAAGTTAACTGAACACAAAACATCCATGTCGCGTATCAGCCATTGTCAGTGGGCTCTGCCAACCCACACTAGGCCACCGTGGCAGACTATGGCTTCAACACTTCATTCTGGAAAGAAACCCGCGTCCAACAGTGGGACGATAAAAGCTAATGATAATGATGATGATGATAAATTGTCAGCGTGTCGCGAACATTGAATCGCTTTGATCCATAACGCGTTCGTAATGCCCTTGAATCTCCCCTATGCGCGACATAATATCAATCAATAAATGTACCCTTAACGCTAGGGGATAAACTGTATAAATCATCACGTTCCTTTATCGTTTGCGTAAATAGAGATGATCTTAAAGAAGGATGTGCTTTTTGCTCTACAAACGGAGCCGAAAATAAAATACTGCATTTTGTTGTACTTTTAACACACACTTGTCGCGCGGAGGCGGGTCACGAGAAACTTGTATTACAGGAACCACGTGCTTCTTACCATCCACATGATCCATTCAAACATACATACATCCATACATACATCCATACATACATCCGTACATACATCCGTACATACATTACTCAGTTTTATTTCATAATGAATTCTATTTACACATTCTCGTAGTTATTTATGGACGAGCTAACACTATTGAAGATTTATTGCTTGGCCGTAATTGTGATCTACCAGTTATATTCAAACGTGTTGTAAATTTAAAGTAATAATATTAATATATGTGTCATGCCACCATGCAGTAGCCATCGTGATGGACTATGGAGCTTTAACTCTAATTTTAAGAAGATTTTTCTCATTTTAAGAGACTTATATCGGAGTTACACAATAGGTACCTACATATATTGTACAATCATACATTATGTATATTGATCGATTAAGTGCATTGAAAAACTGACGTTGTTTGGATAAAAATATGTTGGAACCGCACAAGAATACTTCGAATATTAACGGCGTAGTATTTTGGAGTGTTTACATGTAAAGTAATTCGGCACAAAAAAGCATCTCGGGGACAACTACATTCACTTTGCGAATCGCACAGTGACAGCGTGTTAAATGACAAAGACCAGTGTAGGAGCTATGTAATTAACGTTTTTTATCGGTGTTTATTATACATGGCTACAGTTAATGAATAATATGATGAAGACAGCTGCATTCTTATCACTTCATCGAAGAGCCAATTATCAACATTTCGTCATGCTGACTGGACATTTCTTCATACTGGTTGGACTTCGTATTCGCATTTCATCGGACTGTTCAATATTTGACATATATTATAAGATATAATTATTTACGGCCTTAACCCTCTCATTCTTAGAGGAGGCCCATATGTCCAGCAGTGGAAGGATAAAATTGTGGGAAAAAATATTTACAGTTTTGTTTTTTGTTTTTAATCTTGTCCAATGTGTTTATTAAATTCACATTCCCCTTCTTTAGGATAGCGTGACTAGTTCCGAACGTATAAGACTTTAATCACACATGGGTTCGCGCGGAGGCTGGTTTCGTCATGTAGTTACTATACCATCACGCTATGTCCCTTACAGTATAAGCAGAAAACACCGCAGGTTATTTGTGACTAACCTTACAGATCTGACATGGTTCTTCATTCTTATTATGCTATATCATCATTCCAAATCAGTTACAAGGTAGACAGAGTTTTAAATATCCACATTCATTTGTTTGTGATCAAATTCAAAAACAATATATGGTTCCCATTAAACGTGATTCGTAAAAGACTTGCGTAAGTTGCGGCAATGCAAATATATGTCTTCACTTGAATATGGTTACGTCCCATTACATCATATAATTTGTCTCAAGACTTAAATTTCTAATTTTAATATACGATTGCAGGCGATTAAATCGTTGTATGAGAGAGACCAAAAGTCCCCGGTAAGGGAACTGGCTTGACGATATAACAATAATTAAATAATACCAATATGATAACGATTTGTCTTCTTCTATATTTTATCACACATTTTATATCCTTTATAATCAATTAGTTGTAACGTCAATAAAATTATTAAGCGCATTGTAAATAGTTAATTTAATTCCATAATATAACTAATTTACTTTTCATCGGTTTTCGCATTTTATAAACTCCGAAGAGGTAGGTAGAGTTATGTGGTATACTAAAAAATATGTATATATTATTTATCATTAAAATACATATTTACAATTTAGCTAAACATTCTAGTATTTATGTTAAACCCGTGCAATTAAGCATTCAATAAATCACAACCTAATGGACAAAAGTATTTTAAAAATATTTTAAGCTTTAGTGTTTCCGGGTTCAACGGATGAGTGGATTCAATCGAATAATATTCAATCATAATTAGTTTTTCATAAATTCGTGTTTAAATTATTAAATCTATGACAATAAATAGTTCGCAACCCCTTACGCGACCGTTATTTTATTTATTTATTTATTAAAATCGGCTCACCAACACATGGTACACAAAACAAACATAGGTAACACATACGATAAATCATGAGTCGTGTACCCGCAATTACAGGTGAGATATTAACAAAAGGTGATATATTAACATGTGGTATATAAAGGTCAGGTGATATATTAACAAAAATGTATAAAAACATATTATCATTATTTAGTACCTAGGATAAACTAAACTAAACGTAACTCATGAAACCTGGGAGTGTTCTGCCTTCCTCTGCCTACCTCTTCGGGGGTTGCAGGCATGAGGTTACGTTTTTTAGTACCTAGGAATAAAAATAAAAATTTGCAGTTCTATGTCAATATACCGATTTGTGTGCAATGTTTTAAAATGTAAAAATAGTTCTCAATGAATCAAATAACTTTCAAATCCTACTTTCAAATTTTAATTTGTTCTCTTCTGCAGAATTGAAATATATAAAATTCGTTAAAGTGCCCTCTAGTGACGAGATCTCGAACTATAGACCTTTGATAACTATCTTTACTTTTCATACGTTTCAACATTTTCCTCTAGATGTCTCTGGTTACACACATTGGATTGTCAAACTTTAAGGCGGCCATTTTATTTTTATAGAAACCTAAGAATATTTCCAAAAAAAACTACCTATTATTATATAATTATTAACTGGGAAATTGGATAAAAAAACCGTAAAGAAGCGTAATCGTTTCATTAATCCACGTTATCTTTTTCAATTATTGGTCTAGGCATTATATTAACAGATACTGTTATCAAATAGTTATCGTATAGCAGTCGGTACGTGAATAAAAACTGATATAAACGTAATAACCTCAAACCATCGGTAATTATGTCGAAATAATTGGCAAGGATACATCGATTGTATGTGTTTCATTATAGAATATGACAAAATTATGTGGGTACGTGGTTAGCAAATATGATATACGACATATAGCAAATATGGCGTAACGTTGGGTGTGGCAATAGAGTATAAAGCTATGACATTTACTTCTGATTGTATACTAATTCTTGAAATTATTATTTATTGAGTATAAGTAGCCCTATAAAATATTAAAGTGATATCCTAAAATAGAAGATCGTTTGTTAATTAGATTATTTATTTCAGCTTCGATGTGGAGAACGGCGGCGCTGCGGGCGGCGGGGCGGGCGGCGCGCGCTCCCCGCTCGAGGGCGGCTCGCCGTCGGCGGCGCTGGTGTTGCAGGCCATGCCGCAACGCCGCGAGTCCTTCCTCTACCGCTCCGACTCCGACTTCGAAATGTCGCCCAAGTCCATGTCCCGCAACAGCTCCATTGCCAGCGAGAGGTAAGTACACGCTTTAGACATAAGAAATGATATGTGTCATGAAGTAGGCTGAGTTAATCCAACAGCTCCTCAAATAAACAGTCACTCTTCTACTAACTAAATACTTCACTTTTGAATTGAATATCATTTAATAAACTATTTTTTTTATTTAATGATGTCGTTGATACTTAAATTTAATCAATTCTGTTAATTAAAATTAATTCGTTGTGATTTTTTTTTAATTATGTAAGAAAGGTAACAAAAACCTGTACTTTATTAAATATTAATATAATCAATTTTTACGTACCACTTATCTAAGTTTTTCAATAATGAATCATTAAATAATTATTTTTGAGAAGTCATATCATGATTATCATTAAGCCAAATACTAATGATCATCATCATCATCACCATCATCAGCCTATTGACGTCCACTGCTGGACATAGGCCTCTCCAATGGTACGCCACTGAGCTCGATCTTCAGCTTTTCGTATCCAACCGCTGCCAGCCACTTTGCGTATGTCGTTACTCCACCTAGATAATAATAATATTAATACTAATGATATTCAAAAATAATGTATGGCGCAGTGACCGAGTGACTTTTCATGACACATATTGTATAAAATTTTTAAAGTTATACGTGACTTGTAAATAAATAGTTATTAAGTATTTACAATTGAAGTTAAGGAATTGAATGTTTTACTCATAGTTTCACGACCGAATACTCAAATCATTTAAAGTCTTGGTAAAATTGTGATGCATTAAAACCTCTCCAGTTGCTATGAAAGTTCCAAGAGCCCAACAGTAATTACAACCTTGCATAGAGTAGTTTACGAATGAATGCGTTTTGGAAAAGAGAAACAAAGGGTGATTATGGAGGTGAAGCTATCCATTTTAATTGTCTTCCTTTATACATCATTCACAGATGATTGATTAAATATTAAACATAATAAGTCGCTATCATGAAAATTAATATTTTTTAATATTTCCGATTTTCCAATACTATTTACGGATACAGTTTTGTTTGAAAACTTAATAGAATAAAAATATTTTTGTTTACATTTAATTAGTAGTATTAAGGCCATGGTTTTCCATGCTGTTGACCAGCAGTTGACAGCAATAGTTGGCAAATGAACCCTTGGTTTTTTTACAAAAGATCCGTGGCCAATAGTAGAACGGTCGAAGAGTTGTTCATGACGTTGATGGATTAAATAATACCAACAACCAATTAACAGTCAATTGTGGTTTAAATATAATTTTCACAAACAATTTTCTATTCATTAATTTGTTATCATGTTTTAATTCGTTGTTGTTTAAGGGTTGTAGGTACATAAAATAAGATAAGTAATCGAATCGAAATTAGAATTTAAAAACGGATGGCGGGAATTACGGAAAACCTCCGCATGGCCAATGATTTATTTGAAATATTCTGTAAAAGTTTACAATGTGCCTATAAATCATGATATACGAAACAACGGAAATTATAACTTTTTTCCGATTTTCATTCCCGCTGTAAGGACTATTTTACAGGTTCTTTTTCCCTTTTGTTGAATAAATCGCTAACACTACACCGTTTGTCTTGTTGGTTGCAAGGACGATTGCCGCTCGGGACGTCCTGGGTTCAAAGTAGTGATTCCGAGTATTAGTATTTGTGCCCGGTGTATCACAATAGACTAATCACTTATTCCATTGTACTACAGTCCTCTGCCTACCTCTTCAGAGACTACGGACTTGTTACGTATACTGTTTGATAAACAAGTTGTAAGTTTAACATAGCATATAAATGTATTATGGCTTTAAGTGTTGAGTATTCGACCGTGAACGACACAAAACAGTTCATTGGAAACACGGAGCTACGTTTTGTTAATACTTCATAAATTATATATAT
>DWEJ01001382.1:0-13192 GCA_018245835.1 Mysoria sejanus stolli | reverse complement strand
GGAGGACGAGGATGGTGGAGGGAGGACGAGGATGGTGGAGGGAGGACGAGGATGGTGGAGGGAGGACGAGGATGGTGGAGGGAGGACGAGGATGGTGGAGGGAGGACGAGGATGGTGCTGAGAGCTAAGTTCGAATAGTGAAATAGAGCCATCGATGAACCTTGTCCTTTTGCCTTTGTCCGTTTAGCCAAAAATATATTAGTTCAAACATTTTTGCTGATGAAGACGCAGCGAAGGGAGATCGGCGATAGACTCGTACAGCAAACCTGCAGTGGAACCTTACGTCTAGAGTTTACTTGCAGAGGGACGGTCACTATATTATTGCAGTGCTGTTATTTTACGGTTAAAAACGCGTGGAAAACACTCGCTAAGACATGAGGCGTTCCGACGTGTTCATCAAGAGTAGCGACATATTTGTGCGTAACCTCATGCATTACTGGTGCTATTTTTGAATTTCGAACGACACGACAAGTGGTGTCACCTATTTTCTATTCATGTCATTTCTATCAAGAAATATTATTCACTGTGATGGTTTGAAATTAGCTTCGTGATTCACTAATAGTTATGTACATTTCACAAAAATTAAATAATGTAAACACGCACTTTTTGGCTTTCAATTTCATAGATACTAAGATTCAGTAGAGATGTCCGATTTCCATATCTATTAAAATGACGGTATGAAATGATATAACCCCGATAAACGTAATTAGTAAACGGTTAAAATTGTACGAATAAGTAATTAATTATCAATTAGGGGGTATCGTAATCTGCGCAATTACCTCACGGAGTGTGGAAGTAATAATGATATTCATAACTATTTATTTCTTATGCAACAGCGCGCGGCCACGCGAGACCGCGCACTGTCCGCGCCCGCGTTACGCCGATCGTGCTTACATTCTCCGCAGATTTATATTCATTACCTAAGATTCTCCCGAATGTTCTACTGTTACAGTAGGAGCGTTTGCGTTTGTACTAGAGATGTAACAAATATTCGCAATGGCATTCACATTCCCGAATATTCGCATATTTTAACATATTCGCATTCACATTCGAAAAATGTTTGCGAATGTTTTGTGAATGTTTTGCTAGTATAAATATCAGAAGAAAAAAAATAATAAAATTAAAATTCATTTATTTCTTATGTTTTATAATACAACAAAAAGGAACAACCTAGTGATCACATTATTAATTTTCAGTTTATCATTTGGTTTAATTTATTTATTTCCTTTAAGCAATGAAGCTTAACAATTAAATTTTCATCAGAACATTAACACCAAAAATATATAATGCAATGAAACAAAACAGAAACAAATTTTTCTATCAAATTTTCTATGAAAAACTGAATATTCGCATTCGCGAATGTCAATAGCAAATATTCGATTCGCTTTCGCGAATGTTCAAAAAGTGATATTCGTTACAACTCTAGTTTGTACTATGAAGTGTATCAAGTACATCCTATTTTTTTTTGGTATCGAATTTGTCAGCCTCTAAAAAATTGTGTTTGTTTAAAAATCGAACCAAAGTAGATTTGAACCGAATTTTGACACTAATTATGTAACTTGCTGCTGAAGTGGAAGTTTCAAAACATAGTGTGCATGAAACGAACTAAACAAAGTATTGTATATTCAGCTCAATATTCTTTTACACAATGTTTTATCGCAAATAACTAACGGACATAAACATTGTTTTCCTGTAACACACGCTTTCTTAATCAACTATTGCCAAATGCATAAGAAGTTGAGTAGATCAACCGGTAAATATTCTAAATAAAAAAAAACAGCAAATTTTGAATGATCCGTACTTTTATTTTCATTATAACGCGTACACGAGTCAGCATGTCACATACTTGTGTGATTTCTCAATATTATCTTAAAACTACTGGAAAGTGGCGTTCTCTATCACGTCAATGGATATTACAGATGCATGACATGCGACAGTCATGGCGACACCACGCGATGCGATGTAGTTGAGTGGTGTAATCAGTTCCATAATAGGTTTTTCACTTTTATTGATGAATGGTAAAATTATAACAGAATTAAATATATTACTACATGTAAAATAGTAATTTATAAAAAAATGGTACGAATCGAAACATTTTATACCGTTGTATAACATACTTCTTGTATAACCTACCTTTTGTATAATCTACCTTTAGTAAATAACTTTATGAAATGTTTCAATTTTTGCTTTTTCACGAAAATATGTCAAAAAAAAAAACAAAAAACGATTCAAAATGGGCATATGCGCAGGGCAATAAACCTGATATTAAAAACAGAAAAGTAATAGAAATAAACTTACCGATCCTCTTCTATCGGATAGAGCTCGTAGTAAGCGATTCTGAAGTCGAAGTATCTGATGCCGTGGACGAGCTGCGCCCAGATGGAGCGGTCCTGGCACAGCACGAGCGTGTCCCGGGCTATGGTGCTGATCTCTGTATCGAACCGCCACGCCCCCGCGTTGTGAGTGCCCGGTATCGCCAAGTCTCCAATACGCAGTCTGTTGATGTTGGAGCTGTCGAGAAATAAATGAATATTCTCATTAACACAGGGTACATATAGAAAAAGATCTAGCAGACGCCTGAAGCGCGAGGCAGACTATGGCCTCGACCCTCCCATTATGAGAGGAGACCCATGTTCCAACAGTGGAACGATAAAAAGGTCGAAAAAACACGCCTGAAGTAAAAATGGATTTGAAAAATGTACCAATATTCGCTCTGGTCCGACATGAAACGAATCAGTGTTAAGACAAAGTATTGTCACCAAGTACATACTATGTAGGTTGCATCGAGCTCTTGTTTGGTTTAAGTATCTCATGAGTTTCACTAATTAATTATGTCTAGACTATGTTGAATTGTTATGTTATCATAATGTTCATTAGTGTAAGTGGATGTAGTTGCGGTGCTAATTAACGGTAAAGTAAGTAAATTACGATGTGTACGTACAGAAAATGGTTATATCTGTGTAAAATTTGATCGTCACAAATTAAGTGAAAGTGGGCAATGAATTTAACATATTAATCTAATTGATTGTTTAAATAAAAGACTTACGCTTTAATTTTTGTGCAATGAATTTATTTTATTTGTAAAGCGACTGACGTATTGTGCAATAATTTTTTGTATAGGGTTTATGAGATTTTAATGATTTGTGGTGTGCAGAGCGAAGTTAAGCGGACCGTCAATAGATTGACAATTATTTTGGCTTATTACATAACGCCTGCCGACGGAGTTTTGCGGTTTTTATATAACCACTGATGACTACAGTAAGAGAAGAACGGATTTGAATCAAATTGTAAACAGAACCTTTCTAGATATTTTCTATAATTTTTCAAAAAATATCCACTTAATTAAAAATTTATATTTTAAAGTAAATAGAATTATATCTTAGCCATGCTGAACTTTTAGCTTATAACATTTTAATTACTAGCTCTTTTGATTAAATAGATATAATATCACGCCTATAATTCCCGAAGAGAAAGGCGAAAGGAGTAATAAGATATATTCCACGTTTCAGTTCGATTTACGTCCCACCATAGGTTAGGTGGTGGGCCTATTGCCGTGTACGAAAAAAAATCCAAAGCGGTATATAAGGCGGTATTGGAAATTTCGCTCAGAAAATCGAACCTAGTGTCTTTTGGTTAGCAGCTTCGCGCGCTCGCACTTGTGACCGCTCAACCAGCGAGACTGTGTAACTAGCTTGTAGAAAGCGAGCCAGACTAAGTAGCTTATATAAAACATTATTTAACTTGAAGATTTGTTACTTAATTTAATGAATTTTCTTGACGAATCTAAGACTATCATGGTTTCATTGTTGACTGGCCATAAAAACTGAAACGTTAACCGTATTAAGTGGACATTATGTCTCGTAATACAGACATAGTCTTGTGTTAAAGACCTCATTCATATAGTCGGATTAGTGACAAATAAGATAATGGTCATCCCGGCAATAAGTAAGTCTTGTGGAGGTGCAGCAATAAATCACATCAAGATTGCGGCCGGTGTTCGCGTTGGGGGAGTTTCATTCTTATTTCTATAGAAAATACCATCTTCGAATATAATTTTATGCAGTGTTGAATTTTATTCAGATATGATTATCGTATGTTACTCTGATTTAGTATAGAAAACAAGCTGTGTTCGTGTTAACATTAAGCATCTATTTTGAAATAATGTACTTGAAACTGTTATTGTGGGACACGACAAATGTAATCACTAAGTTAACGTAACTTCACGCCTGTAATCCCAGAAGAGTTAGGCAGAGGAATGCAGAACATTCCCACGTTTCACCGGTTACGTTTACGTCCCGCTATGGAATAGGTGGTGAGCCTATTGCCATACATCGGGCACATACCCAGACTCCGAACCACTACTAGAATTTTAATTTAGATTTTCTAGAAAATTTTTAAATTAGAAAAATTATTTTGTAGTGTTCGACCCAAGAATCGAACTGCCGATCGGGAGCCGGGACCTCCCGATCGGCAGTCGCACTTGGAACCAACACGACCAGCGAGGCAGTCAATATTAAATGGCAATATTCATCATTTAAAAAACAACCTCATTGGAAATGTACGAGGCATTCTTAAAAAAGAATATAGCTCTATCACTTAGCCACCATTGTTTCATTATAAAGTGCTATAATTTCAGGCTTTGCAGCAGGCCCAGTGTTTTCGTAATTTTTTTCATCCTCATGCAAAGTTGATACTAGAAACACTATTTTGTTTCTTATTTGGAACATTAGACAGGAAAACTTTCTTGCCAAATCCAAACATCAAAGACGGTTTCGACCGATCTTTGGTATTCAAAACTTTGGTATTAGGTGGAATGTACAATTTATTTTTAGGTAAAATTCCAACTATGAGTCTTCTAAGTAAAAAAGTTATCCATAATGATTTTGCAGCCAGTTTTGAGGATATTTTGAGATAATCTTGTTACTAAAGCGTTAACAATCATAGCGGTTCCCCGCGCACTGGTGCTGTTCAGACTTTCGGTACGTGTTGTGAACGAAAGTGGAGGCAGCTACTGAAAAGCGCAAGCGTAAGATATTTTACGAATTATTAATGTTTTTTAACGCCAGCGGCAAAATGGTCATGGCGCGCCCATTCTAGGGTTAAAAACCTTGCAACGCGTTGGTTAATTTAATGTTGCTGTGGAAACAAAATATTTTAGGTGCAACAAACTATAAATATTTGTGGTAAAAGTAAATACTAATGAACAGAACTTTCTTCCAGATTTAAATAAATATAGAAAGCTCGTGTTTATATTCAGATAATTTTTTTATTTTGCAAATTCTTTTTAATATTTTCATATTGGCTATGTAATTGTTTTTGCTTGCTTGTAGTCATCATATGTAATGTTATGAAATATTAGTAGGTACTATATGCGTCAGATAAGCAGTCTCCCTTATAAATCGGTCTCGAAATTTCTACTCTTAATAATGTATATATAAACTGCGGTTACAGAGAACACTTACAATTCAGTTTGACAGCAAATTAATTAGAAAATATTTAGAAATTACATCATCAAGGTCCTTATTACGTCCTTCATAGGGTGTCCTAAAGGGTTTTCTACATACATCACTTCATACATCGATCGACACCGGTTTTGACTGACTCTAAACTAGTCAGTGATAGATGGAACATTGGTCTCCCATGGCACGTGCCCCCTTCAACATTCGCATTGTATATATGTTAATTGTATATCTTTGTGCGTTAAAAGTATAATTTAATAAAGTTGTAGGAGTTTGGGCACCGCCTGAGTATATAATTTAAAGCATCTTATTAACATTTCAGATGGTACTCGAGGAATTTTTAAATGTTAAATAGATAGCAAAGGGTATATTTACGTCAGACCCTAGTTTAGTACAATGTAGTTCAAATTAAGTTGTATATTATAATTAAATATTATTTTTAATTAAATATATTATTTTATTTATTACTAACATTAAAACGTACTAACAAACGATTGTTCACGAATTCAAGTATAATTCTCACGCCAACATTATAGATATCTCTAATTCTTTCTTTATAATTTTTTTTCGTATTTTGTTTAATTCTTATAATTTTGGATGCGTTAACCACTACTGGGTTAAACATATAGTAGCACTGGAGAACTGACAATCGGTTACATAAAATTTGTATATTTTTGGCAATAGGCTCACCACCTATTCCATAGTGGGACGTAAACGTAACCGGTGAAACGTGGGCGTGTTCTGCATTCCTCTGCCTACCTCTTCGGGGATTACAGGGTTGAAGTTACTTTTTATATTCTTGTATTTATAAAATTCTTATTTTATATGTATAGTAGCACTCGAAATCTGGCAATTGGTTGATAAAATTTGTATATTCTTATATTTAAAAAAGTAGTTATTGACTTATATACGCTTGAGATATTTACATTTATTTACTCTGTATTGAACTCCAATGAGTAAGTATGATATATGGCGAATTTAACTCTTAATAGAATTCTACTTCGGCCAATCTTTGGAGAATACCATTATACCCATTTAATATCTGCTTATTATTTTATTATATTATTTTTGATATACTATTATTAAGTCAAATCATAAACTCTAAAGTATATGCATATAGGATCGATTCTTAAAGAAAGCTTTAATATAGTCTTGATAATTATATATTGTTCGCGCCTAGACTTCAAACCTTAGACTTTTTGTTTAATCTCGTTAAACTTCCCAGAAAAATGTCAATAACCTTAATTTATTAGTCAGATATCCAGATCTAGTTCACATCACCCGCGTTAAGGGGAGAAAATACTAGGTTTAGATGACAGCATTAACCTAATTCGGATGGATTTTTTGCTAACTTTTCAGGAGAGCACTTTGAAGATTTGTTTTTACGTTAAATAAACAAACAAAGCCGTCGGTGTATCTAAACTCTGTATCTCGGTTGTTTAATATAGAATTTGAAAAACGTTTTTTTTTTATAATAAAGTTATTTCAAGTTAAAATACGTCAAAAAAAATTTTTCTGAAAAAAAACACAAATCCGTCGTTGTTCTACGACTGAGACGAGGTTGCATTTTAAAGGTACATTTTTATCCGTGCAGCGCGAGGTTGACAAGCGCAGTGGCGAACACGAGGCCATTAATAGAACAACTTTGATCTGTTGGTTCGGTCAGCGCACTTCTGCTGGAATAGAGCTTAGCGAAACGACTTATTCAGAGATCTATAATAAGCGAGAGGTGTGTGCTGCAGATGTGTGAACTTGTATCGTTAAGTGAACGAATTAACACCATATGTCGAACTTTCTAATGGTAATACACACTGAGTTGAAAGGGAAACACTTTTATTTGACCATTCGCTATGACCAAATAGATTCGTAAGTTAACTAATTTCCTATTTATATTTAAATTACACCCTAAAACACGTTGTAGATGCAAAACCACATTAAACACCATAAAATAATACACATGCTAAAGTTTTTCGTAATGATAATTCATAATAATTTTATTTCAAAATGATGTAATAATAATATATAACGTGTCCATACTGTAATTACCTAATTACTTGAACTAATAAATGCCCGTAATTACGACTTTTCTCCATTTTGGTTCTGAAATTAAACTGGAAATGGAAACTACTGTATGTTCATAATGATTCACTCCTTCGAATATTATTAATCGTTATATTATCACGTTACGGTGTATACTGAGAGCACAGACTGCCAACCTACCGTGATTTTTCTATATTCATTAGTTTGCTCTTCATTCGAGATAATAAAAATAAAATGAATATATACAAGCATTAAAAGTACAAGTGTGTGAGGATGATACATGTATGGTAAACATGTGCTGGTTAGTAGCGCGTTTGAATTGTATCTTTTCTGATGCCCGTGTTTATTTACAGGTTTTGCAGTCCGCGAAGGAACAGCTGAAATGGTCGTTGTTAAAATAAAACTTCTGCAGCTAAAAATTCTGTGCACCATTAATTAAGTTCATTATGTACGTTTTAATATTAATAATGTATTTAATAAAGTTACGCATAAATAAAACGATATTTTATTCAATCCTACACATAATAGAGAAGAGATAAAAACAAATTTAATAACACAAAATACATTGTAATTATATAACATTTTTTTTATTTTACATATCTACACCTTTATGACTCATTATTACAATAACAACACTATTTGGTAGAAACTATGATTTTGTGCAAAATTATTGATAAAACCTACATAAATTAATTTCATGGCAGTACACCATTCTTATAAACTACCGTATCAAATCACCCAAATGAGAGTCCTAATCAAAATGATGATTATATTGCAAAATATATATGTTGCAAGATTAATATGATATTCATTTTTCCTTTTATATTCATATAAGGTATTTAAGGACATATCAGAATGCAATTCATATTTGAGGATTACATTTCATTAAATTAAATTTAATATATACAATTTACTGCAGTTTATACTTGTCATTGTTGGCGCCAAATTCATCAGGAGTCGGTGTCGTGTTGAGCTTGGATATTTGTTTAAATACAGGATGATTTTTGTCTTTCAAAAGTTTAAATAAAACATTTTCTGAGGTCCCCACAAAACAACCGATGTTTTGAAATCGCTGGAAAACAAAAAAAAAATATTTTCATGTTTTATCACTTACATAGCAAGTATTTTTAACCCGGTCACCCAGTAAGGTTGAATATACATATAATACAAAAATTTTAATACAGTTTTCTAAATAATAAGAGGATTTAACAACACAAAGACAAAATTCATACACACACAGACATTTGTAAATGTAACATGTCCTATAGCCTTGAAATAGGACCAAATGCCAAAGTGTCGACAGTGGGCTCTCTATTCAATTTTGAGATAATTTTAAACTCAGGATTTGCTTTATCTTTGAGAATTTTAAACAACACACTTTCAGATGTGGTAATGAAACATCCTAAGCTTTGCATGCGCTGAAATACAAAAAAAATACAACATAATTATATAACACAAAACATAGAAATATAAAAAGAAGACTGTACTGTGTACTGATGTCTGTGTAGATACTTATTATATTATAATGTTCCTGCAAACCAATACCAGTGTCCAGAGTTATCAGAATCACATTGATCCAATGATACATTGAAAGAAATATCGATTTATAAAAAGGAAAGAAAGATTAGAAATCAAGATTGGAAATAGTTGAAGTGTCATTCCAGTGGAATAAAATTGAATAGAATATCCTTATTAGGTACAATGATACCTTACAGGTATCATTCAATTCTAAGTTCTTCCTTAATCTGCTAAGATTTGATGCTATCAATGAAAAAATATAACTGTCAGTGTAATTACAACAGCAAAATATCAGTGATAGACTAGTGGTTTGAATTCGACCTCTCATTCCAGAAGACCGAGTTCAAATCCGTGGTGCGCACCTCTTAAAATTGTGCGTTTTAAGTTTAAATATCACTTGCTACTACAGTGAAGTAAAACATCGTGAGAAAATCTGCACACCTTAAGTCCTCAAAAAAAATATTCTCTAAGGTGTGTGAAGTCTGCCGACCCGCACTTGGCCAGCGTGGCAGACTATGGCCTTAACCCTCTCATTCTGAGAGGAGACCCATGTTCCAACACTGGAACGATAAAGGGTCGATATCGATCGATCGATATTGTACAACCTAAAAACATGGTAGATTCGACAAAAGGCGGAGTTAATGCCTAGTGGAATTCTTTACCACTCAACCAATTAAATTTACAACCAATTACAATAATTTAAAATAATTCTGCCTCTGAATAAAATTATTCTCATACTAATATATGCGGTTTGAAATTTCCAAAATGTCTAAAAGTTAATGTCGTCGAGGCGTATTTTTGAAGCTATATTAATTTATAACTTGAAAAATAAATACAAATAAAATCGTATGTATAATACTATCACTTTGCAGGAAATAGTATTGAGGATCAGTCCGTAGAAAGTAATGCATCGTAAGAGCTAGAAGACTACGGGGCATATTCTTTAATTTAATCCGTTAAGTAAAACGCCCTTCGAGTATCGTTTCCAAGATGCTTCAACAGACGCGTTCCACAATTCCATTACTACACCTAAGAGTTGTTTGCAGCGAGAATTCTGCACAATGGGTTATTCAAGGCCCGCTATTGAGCATAAAGAGAATATACTCGTATTTTGTTCACAGAAGAACTGATGTATTTAGAGATATTTTGAGAAATATCCACTGTTCATTCATTCATCTCATTTCAGTTCATTTTTAGATCCAGATATATTGATAAGGTTAGATGTTTTATTTTACGTTTACGAACAATTTGTATTTGTGCATTAATGTTTTTGTTCAATAAAAATTTAGAATCTCTTTGAATCTTTTTAAATGTTGCCAATGTCGTTTAGGTACTATAGTCATGTCTGATTTTGAATTTATCCTGTAAATTGAAAAACGTTCCTGAATAATAAGTTACATAATGTATCACAAGTTAGTTTCCCGAGGGATATTTGGCAATGATCAGGGCAAAAAGGTCAAATAAAATGGTATAGTATCCTTGGTTCATAATTAAGGGCTATATAAATTAAGTTCCGATAGATGCATTGAATTCGTTTGATTTTTCCGGTATCATACAGGATGTTATTCTGCTTTATATTTTCGATGTGATTATGCTACAGAAGATTTTTAGAAAAAAATGCCTAACGTCCATTATTTTTCTGCATTGAATAAGATTTTCTTTAACTAAATAAATGTGATGGTCCTAACTATATTAAATGTACTTGAATCACTAATTTATGCGTAGGGACGGACTTAAAAAACTTTCAATTTGACATCTCCAGAGCACGACGGACCTTAACCCTTTTCTCAACGAGAGAACACCCTGTCCGACATCGGACCTTTATAAGGGTTAATAATCAATATGACAACGAGCGCAGTAGTAATTCAATTTAAATCCGTGAATAAAAAAACAATATTGAAATGTTTTTGGCAACATATTCTTGTCAGACAACTAGCAAATATAAAAAGACGTAAAAGGAGACAAACGAAGGGCGGCTGCTCGTGCGAACGGCAATAAAGAATATCGTTCCGTTTTACGTTCGCTCCGGATAAAGTAAGAGAGATTTATTCCCACAGACGTATTAATGTGCAATGGAAACATCCATCGCGTGTAAACCAGCTCTATCAATTCTGAAGACGCTGTGAATGAAATAGGAAAACCAAAAAATATTCATTACAACTTTATATTTCTCAGTATTGTAATAAATCTGACAAGATTGATCGCCTACATGGCTGTGTCATATGGAACTGAAAGGATTTTTATTATTCTCGTGTGTTTCAAGAGTGATAATTTATTCGTAATTTCAATATCATTAAAGATTTCATTGTCACATGACATTATGACAAATAATAAGAATGATTAACGATAATGTGCCTAAGCATACTAATATAAAATATTACATACAGGTATTACATAATTTAACTTCATTTTATGAATATATCGTGGATTAAACACAAGTAAACATCAAAATTATCTGTTTCAGAAGCGTCATGCCCTCCAAGAACAAATCTTTAGTATCCACATACATATTTATAGCTAAACAACTTCGCTTCTGTTGTTTTCGTGTTATTATCATTTGAAAATTAAATAAGATCGCATCCGAGCCTCGGGTACCTGAGCGTGAAAGCACTCTGTGTACTTTACGAATTTAAAGAGTAATTAATATTCGGCACTGAAACGAACGAAAACGGCCAAAGTAATAATTAATTCAACTAAATAACATGAATACCAAATGGAATTGTTAAACGATATTTTAATTATACTGTGAAAAGTATTTTGGAATGTAAATATTTGAAGTCCCTGTCTCGAAATGGTAATTAACGTAAGAATCTCTTTGAAATCCTTCGTCAATTAGAATGCTGTTTGCGGCTGACGAGTCCAATTTGTAAACGAAAGCGAATACCTTTTGAACTACCACCATATTGAACTTATGGTAGAATACCGCTTTGATCCATGACGTGGCGAGATTTCGTTGAGTGATTTGTTATTTGACCTTTTTGTCATCGTCCGTTTAGGTATCTCCTAGTTTCGTCGTAAATTTAAACGTCAGATCGTACCTCTGTCTACTTTATCAAATGTCAAATTTCAGTCTCCGAGGCTCAAGTGCTCTTATTGTGAAATACAGGAGAGACTCGAGATGGATTATACCGATAACGGAACCAGCATTGTTACGTAAAATATTTTCAGTGTATGAATCATGGTCGTAATTTATCAGTTTAAAACAATCCTCCTTATTGAATTCATTGGCAAATGCCAAAAAAACCGACGATTATTTTCATCTATAAAATCTTCCCCGTCGCTTGGAAATTTAAAATTTCTTTGATCTAAGAATCAGTGGGACATAATTTCTCGCCACCTCCGAAGAACCTGAACAAATTATTGACCTCGCATCACGGGATATTTCATTTGTAATAGACGATCTGAATAGCTTCGGCGAAGCATTTTCTTTTCTTTAATAAATTTCTCACTGTACAAAACAGTTTATAACTTTTACAATAAGAATTTGTTTTGAAATAAGTTATGTTTTTTTAGACTATTGCCTTGAGTATTAATTGACTTGTAAAATACGAGTTAGTCTTCGTTCAGTATTCATTCAGTATCTTTGCCGATTGTTATTATCCTCCATGTCTTATTAGGTTCTATTTAGATCTGTATGTACATTTATACCTTTTATTAACTTTTATTTACTTTTTTTTTTACCTGTGCCCGATACATGGCAATAGGCTCACCACTTATGCCATAGTGGGACGTAAACGTAACCGGTGAAACGTGGGAGTGTTCTGCATTTCTCGGCCTACCGCTTTGGGGATTGCAGGCGTGAAGTTATGTTATGTTTTTTACCTTTTATTATGAAGTCTTAAAATACTCTCATTTTAATTATTACTGTAAACCATATAATTTCCAGCTATTCTAAATATTTATTTTACTCAACTAGACGTATTAATTTTTTTTGGTCATATATATTTTTTGTTGCACATATATATTTTATTATGATTTTTTTTTATTTGGGCTGTCTTAAGGAAGAAGTTGACGCTCAGCCGATCCGTTCCTTGGTAGACTAACGTAACCGTGTTCAGGCAGCCGCATTGAAAATAAGCGATCGACGCTATACGCGACTGCTCAGGAGAGCATTTATTCATAGATGTAGGGCCTGCATCAGTATGGGTGGCAGACAATTTGAGCATTATTAGAAT
>DWEJ01001381.1:0-13195 GCA_018245835.1 Mysoria sejanus stolli | reverse complement strand
ATATATATGTTTGTGCTTATTACAATAAAATACATTGCATATAAATGTCACTTGTTTACTTAATTTCTATGTACTTATATGTAACTGAAAATTATAATATATTTTCATTTATTAATTAAGTAGGGATAGATAGCAATTAAAGTTAACTATCATAACAGAAGAGTTTTAAAAATAAGTCATCCATAAACTAATAGCTCAAGCACACTTTCAACTCAATAATGGTCATTTATCACAGATACTTTTATCCAATTTTAAAAAAATGGGCATAATTGTTATTTTTAATTGATTACTTTGTAAATGTTAATAGCTCCATCTATACGAATTTAACCAAATTACCTACTGTTTAAATATTGAATATAACGAAAGTACGACTAAATCTAAATATTATTAACAGATGTCACTGTACAAAAGAATTTTACTATTGGCAGACTTTGTTTAATGAACGCTGTCAAATGATATATTGTTTTGGCGGTGTCGTCGTAGCGTTTATGTTATTAAAACGTCCTGCTAGATGGCGGTATCTTCAATAATTTCTCTTGCGTTTAACCAATCGCAATAGCATTTACAAGTTAAATTTATACAATTTATTACAAGTTATAAGTTACATAATACATTGTGTTTTTAACAATAGTGTATTTTCGCGTTATTTTGCAAAAATTCACCACTACAGTTATACGTTATTATAGATAGTTTATTAGTTAGTCATTGATGACTCCACATAGTCAACAATAATAAGTAATTATCGTCTTATTTAAAATCAACCTATCTACCTATATACCTATTATTATTTTAAGACTGCCTATAGTAACAATAACAATTCAATTCACATTCCTTTTCCAGCAGTACCTACTATCGGTGGCTCAACCAGGAGAGGGTTAACCACATCTCACTTCCATAATATTTTATCGCGAATTAACTTAGATGAAATTTTTCGATAATGTATGGGCATTGTTAATAAGTTTCAAACTCTCCTGAACATTATAATATTACACTAAAAATTACGTAAACAAAAATCATACATCACCTTTAAATCTCATTGAAATTAGGTACATGCTAAAGGAACTAAAGGTAAATACGATGGATAAATAAAAGAACATTTCAGAAGTATAAGTTATAATAAAAGTTCATATAAGTAAATTACAGCATTTTCAGTAGATATATAACTAGCACAGTGTTCGAAATATATAATTTATGTCGTGAGCATACTTTTGTTAGAAGATACTATAGCTTAATTTTTTCGAAATAGCTTACCTCAGTACACATTTTATTTGCATTATTCAAAAATGTTGTCGCGATTTTCCATACGGCGCATACTCCAATTCTTCCCCTAAATTGTCGCACACGCCGTACCGTTTGATGAGAATGACATTTTCGAAATCGCACACATTACATAGTTTCAATAAATCAGTGATCTTATGTTACTTCACGAGAAAATCTACGGCTCCAACGTCACTTAGTTGTGCGTATTGCAATGTTAATTGGTCTAAGCTTCTGTGGTGCAACGAAGCCTTATCTATTATGTGTAAATTTCCCCGGATTTACACATTATGTACTAATTAAGAAAGATTTTCGAATCACTACAAGAAAACACAGAACGATACTTACGCTCGATTCACAACTCTCTGGTAGAAATGGTTCAAAGAAAGCCGCGTCCCTCACACAAATTAAAGCTAGAACTTGAAAGTCTTACATTATTCGAAGCAGCAGACCATTCCGACTCCTGTACCCAAATCTATCCATCTATGTTAATGTTCCGATCACTCCAGCACATGGAGGTGGTCCCCATAATAATATAATTTTAATCTATTTATCGCTTATATAGAACTGTGAATATTAAGATCTCTAAGGCAGAAAATCACAAAATCTAGCTTGTACTTATAAGAGCTGAAAACGATGATTAATCTGAAACCATTATATTTAAGTAACTTACCCTTAGTAATAGACTCTTTCAAACTATCGACTACAAAACTGCCAAAAAAGCGATCGTTCTAACGCTAAAAAAGCTAAAATATTTCAATCTATCAACTAGTCTATTAATATCGTTTAATATTCTGTGTCCTACGTCAATCATCAAAAAAGTGTTTCAATATTAGAATTCGTAAACGTGAGACAATTATAAGAAACTGCTTTAAATCTATTCTGTGTTATAATATTTTAAAATGTAATTCGCTTTTAATACTATATTTCTATTATAGACAAACCATTACGCATTGAATTAGAGGCACTTTACGAGTGGCAGAATAAGACGAATACAATAGTGCACAATATTATTGCCAAAACGTATTAAGTAATCTTATATTTCAACGACTTCTGTAAGCTTAATATATTGGTAAATTTTATCACAAACATTGTAAACATTTGGACAAAACGTCTCCATATCAATTACCACAACAATGTTAGATCGTTTTATCGCTTGCGTATCATGGCGATGCGTCATTTGAAACCGTACATTTTTAACTTTGCTTACATGTCTTTAGCCGAACTTCTGTTTCGATATTTGACCATTGTTCAATTTCTTTTCACATCTTGTGTAGTATAAATCCGAAGTTGCAATTTATGAATCCGGAGCCCGTATTTCCACTGTGACCGAAGTAGGTCCAGGCGCGGTTGGAGATCGCAAGGTCGCAGACCTTAAGGATGTTGCCGAATGTGCACTGCTGGCTCTAGAACCACGACGAGATCCTGAAATAGTAGACATATCTAAGAAAAACAATGAAATGTTTTATTTAAAAACTGCATGCCTAAAGGATTTGTATCAATACGATCGAGTTTCAAATGTCGAGCAACAAACAATTAGCGTAATATAATCGGTTCAAATCTATAATTTAAAATAAAACACATATTTTGATGTGGGACTGAAAAACATATAGGAATTGTTGTAGTAATATCACATATCGAGTACTCGATCGCTTTGGAACAAATTGGCATAAGATTTAGTCAATATTTATAAAAATAATTCACATGCCATTAAACTGCCTCATTTCTAAATGCTTCATTCAATTTTCTAATATTCTAAGCCAGTTTCGCGGACTTCTATTTGATGTCCATCAGCCAGCATAATTTCAAGATATGAAGCTATCTATTCAATTGCTATATTATCTATATCCGTACTTTAATGAAGAAATATTAATGTTGTTACCTATATCATATTACTCATGCTTAATGAGAACATTGGGAAAAAGATTGCTTTTTTTACTATTCAATAGATTTACTATTCCTATAAATTGAATTAAACGCTACCACAACTAACAATAGATAGATTTTATAGGAATTCTCTACGGTACTGACCGCTGGTCATGAGACCGGATACAAAAAATATATACAAGTGATTATGAGACACATAAAGCCAAAATTTTGAATACATATAATTAATTTTAATAACACTCCAAGAATATGCATCTCAGAAATCAATAGTGAAATTGTGTAGTGTTTCCAAACTTAATACATTGACAATATGATATGTGGGTCACGTGTTTCAAATACACAAAAAATATGTACAATGTGATGCAGTAAATAAATAATACAAGTGTTCAGCGTGCCGTAAAATAGTAATTGTTATCGGACAGATGAGGTAGATAGTTCCAATTTTGATCGGTATATATTTATGGTTTTCATGCTTATCTAAGACGTGATTCATGCTCATGTTATTCCTACCTAAATATTTAGAAATCAATCATGAAATAATAGCTTTAGGGTGTATTAATATGCCTTCAGTATCAAATCTTAAGCAAGCATTTGTTTGTTTACAGGCTGAGAAGCTTGACGTAATATCTGTGCAAATAAATCTATCAAGTTTTCTAGCTATATGCACGATACTGTTGTAATTTGACATTATTACTATCTAAAGCGATGCGACCTAATATTCTAATCATGTTTCTTTGTATATGTACTATGTACCTATTCTATTTCAATTTTATTATTAAAACTGTAAAATGAAAACGAAAAACATATTATAAAACATCACAGTTTTACATTTGACTTATTGCTGAGACAAAAAAGTTTGTTATGCTTTGCATGCTTCTCTACCTCATCGTCTATTTTATTAATTATATTACATATTAAATACATTAAACGTTATATCAGATTAAGCAAAATGAAACAATCAAGTAACCTGAGGGTTTTCGGTGAAGCTGATGGCTTTGGTGATGGCGTGCTGTCGATAAATGGAATCATGTATGAATAACGGTCACAAAGGATATCATAACATGGATGTGTTGATTGAACGGTTTATTAAAATAAAGTGTAATTTTAAAGAAGTTTTTAAAGTATCCATAATGTGTATCATTCAAAGAGGTAAATTTTCAAAAAATGGATACATACATTGTTATCCACGAGTATTTAATCCAATACTCTTCCAGTGCCTCTGATATCGTATTTATGAAACGATATTCAGGGATATCAATGTGTTTATATTAAAAAACAGTTGCATTGCTAACTTCTAGTCTGCATAGCACGGCTAAACTGATGTTTCAATTTAGCCATCAAGAGTATCAATGCGTATTTTAGAGTAAATCTGAACATAAACATATTTCTTCATTTGTTACCATTTTTGCCCATAAGTTAGGCGTTCGTATAAAGGGACATTATTCTTGTAGGACTTAAAATTATTTCACAAATATCAATTACATTTATATTAAACACTATACAAGTCATAAAATGTAGGAAAAAATATGTATTGTACAGTGCTCAGGATCATATACCAGTACATTAGTATTAGGTACCAGTTCGCACCTCTGCAAGGTATCAATTAATAGCAGGGATATATGGAAAGATAGTTTTAGTAGCCTTTGGTTAATAAGTATTGTTACCAGCTTTTACAATACTGTACTGTTAAAACTGCTTTTGTTAACAAGTAATTTGTGTTTAGCGTTCTAGAAACTACGAGAACAGTGCGCAATTAAATTGTTATATTGTGTTGTGTCTGTGTATTATTTGTTAGTATATGGGAACGAATAGCGTTGCGTAATTTGACATAAACATAGGTTAAACATAAATAATAATTACCTGGACTGGGTGAATGAGGCCTCAGTTCTTGTTGACTGGCCTGTCGCGACGGCGGGCGCATGCTCACCCTAGAGCCTCGGCGGTCCTGCAAAATATACAATCACATATGCACATCAATTTAAAAACATAACACGTGACACCTGATTGTTACGACTTTTTATAAAAAAAATTAAAGGATGTCTTATGAGCGTAAATGTGAATTTGGAAATTACAATAAAGAACTGTAAATAAATAAACGGTACCTGCCATATCGGAACGTTACTAGTGTCAAAACTTTTTTTTGAGCGTTACCCTAAAATATCGCCTGAGGAAGTTTTATTTCAATATATAAACCGAATTATATATGAATACAAAAATTAAAAATAACGATATTTGTGTCTACGTGAATGGTATTGTGTACTTGGGAGTGCAAGAGTTTTGAGT
The DNA here is from genome assembly GCA_018245835.1 of Mysoria sejanus stolli. Lineage (NCBI taxonomy): Eukaryota > Metazoa > Arthropoda > Insecta > Lepidoptera > Hesperiidae > Mysarbia > Mysarbia sejanus. Next base: position 7,768 of record DWEJ01001381.1, on the reverse strand, counting down.
CACGGAGGAGCGAAACGTTCATCAGACGAGGATTCGGAGTATTGAAGATGGTCCGATTCTCCCTCCATCTGGCCCTGTAATAAGGAAAAGTTTCTGGATAAAACACTTGTAAAGAAATAAAAAAACAAATTTTTGAAGATATCAACCATGTTCGTTTAACTCATTCTATATTCTATACATGTTACCCTTACGAATTACCTACTCGTCTTGTGTCGAATATCCTGTGAATATTGTTATATTTTGGTTACAATCACGAGTAGATATCCATTAAAGTGCATTATATTTGGTTATAGACACTCGAACAAACATTTTGAAATATTTCATTTAAAACTTAATTAAAAATGAAATTACCTGCTGAACAGACGAAGTACAACACAAATGATGACGAACATGAGAGCCATACCAACGAGGACACCAATCATAGCCGGATCCAGGGTTTTCGTGGACTCTTCGATCTGTTTCTCCGCTAAAATTAAACCATCACATTTCAAATTTAACGTACCTTTAATTGTTACGTTTTATTAATTAATATCACTACTATTCACAATTAAATAATTTTCTCTAGTAGTATATGAAACTGCCTTCTTAACTGTTTCTTTAACTTTAACTCTCTTAAACAAACTGATTTTTAGATGTTTTCTTTATTCAGATTCATCTTAACTATTTTAATGTAAAGGGTTTTGTGTGTATGCATTAAAGAATGTAAAATGCCATCTAGACAAAGGAATGTTTATACTTCCTGTTTTCTAATTAATATTATTAATTTGAACGGCTACCGTACCTATTATTATTATTAATTTTAACTTTTTTATCTCTAAATAAACCTATTCATACTAACTTCTTCCAAACGATTTGAACTACCACAACATTTTGTTCGAGATGTACGAGTTAAGATGGAGGGATTGTCCCGTATTTGCCTAAAGACGTTTACAATCATAGAACCACTGACATCAGTTAAGTAAATGTTGAATAACAGTAATCGAAACTTACGGTTACACACAATAGCGCCATCTACCGTCACTTCGGCTATCATCTCGTATTTGCAAACGCATCTGTCGTTCCGGCACTCGGTCTTGAACACCACATCTTCGCACTGCTCGTTGAAAATACATGTCTCGTTGATACCAGCAGCTGAAAACAGATCAAAATAAATTTAATTATTTAAAACGAAACCACACGTCTGTAATCTCCGAAGGAGTAGACAGATAGAAATGTAGCACATTCCCAGAGTTCACCAGTTAAGTTTACGTCCCACTGTGCAATAGGTGGTGGACCTATTGCTATACACCCGGAACATTTCGAGACTCCCAGCAACTACTAGAAAATATAAATGAGGAAAACCCAGTAGTGCCCAACCTGGGATTTGAACGCAAGGCTTCCTGATTGGTAGTGGCGCATGGAAGCAACACGACTAACGAAATAGACAATTTAATTATTTAGTTTTTATATTGTTCTGAAATCGAACCGAAGACACCGGCGGTCTACTTGCACTAAATATAATTTTATATGATGGTTACTGACAATTAAAGGATAATCATTCGAATAAAACGGTTTAAAAATGTTTTAAATATAATTCTTTTTGGCCATTTTTTTGGATGATTATAATTATAAGCTTTGCGGAAATATTAAACAACAGCTGTGAAATTATGCACCCTTGACAAACCCCGGCACTCGAGTGAATGTTGCTTTAGAGCCTGTCGTCTGGTTTACTAAATGCTATTCCATCTTCATAAAAACGTTTAAGACGTTACACAAAATACTTTAACGTCCCCGTTTTCAGTACAGGTTTTTAACGATTCGTTTATTGCACTATTGATACATCATATTCTCATTATCATGAAATGCTCGTTTCCCTAATGCAATTGCAGACTTTAAGCATACTGTGAAGATAAGCAGCGTTCAGCGTAGTTGATCATGCTACAGGCCTAACGCAGCAGTTAAAGAGACACGTATTCACCCATTGGCCACAACAAGAGGTCAGTTGCTCTTGAGGTATTTTAAATAAAAATCTTCAACATTCATGCTATGAATAAATATTACAGTTCTTCCAGACTGTAAAACCTTTATTCTCTTGGGATGTTTGCAATACGGCCAGTTGCAAGACATCGACCCACATTCACTGAATATTTCATATATAGACCGCATGCAGTTATAACGTTTTGTCTTTCAGAATTTGTTCGATATCTTCTTTTTATTCTTTATTTAAAGAATTCGTATTATTAATATATCTACAGTCTGAAATTCCTATAACACTAGTCATTTTATGACATTAAAAAACATTCAAATTATCGTATGTACCTCCTGTTTGCTGCGTTGGATGAGCTAATCTGCACATTTTATATATTTTTAGCAATACTTTTATATGGAAATTAATTACAAATTGTTATTTCTAACTACCTTACCTTATGAAAAATAGTCTTAACTTCATATAGGTAAGTATATTCTTGCATATAATTTGATCACCATATAAACAATTACAAACGCTATAAAACATCAATTTCATTACTTTAAATCTTGTTTGATCACGATCATCACGTGTCTTTCACTATATTTGAAAAAACTCACGGCGTTTGTATTTTGTTTGTTTGTATTTGCACAGTGTCTTCCTAGATCTGTCTCGTGTTTTACCACTCGTTATAAGTCGGTACGATATTGAGCGATTAAAAAGCCGTCAGCTGTAATTAATAAATGTTCTCAATATATTGTACCGTGCTTTTGTTTCTTAGTATTTTAATAAAACACACCAATGAAGTACCTACCATGTGACGTGTAAGAAACTAGGTTATATTTAATGGCTTGGTGTCACGGAGGTTCAAAACCAATGGGTATTACAACTTGTACACTGCAGTATATGTTTCGTTTCAATGGAATTAAAAATGAATTTTATAATCCTGTTTGCATTTATATATGTACTTGTACCTTTAAAAATAAACATATTTGGAAACCAGTACAACTGTAAATATTTACTATTAATTAATATTAAGACAGTGATAAACATAAAAGAAGTATATTGGTTCTGTGAGGATCGCGATGATTAGGACCTGGCTTGATGATCTATAATATTAATAGTAAAAACTATTAATTATCTACACCACCATGTATGACTACAATGAAGTACAGTAATTATTACTGAATCTGTTACGGCGTTTACAGATAGTCGTAGAAACAAAATCTTAGGTTACAAATTTTTCTCACGATGTTTCACAAACTATTATAATGCAGCTCAGTTAGAAATAAAAATTATTATTTTCTGGGAGGTGGCCTGCAAACTGCTGATTGTTTAGTACCTACTGATATCTATTTTGCTATCTTTGTAGCGTGAGCTATCAGTTAGGTTAACATAAAAATATTCAGGCAAAAAGTTGAATGAAAATTCCAAACAATTTAGCGTTCATTTCTCATGATAACTTTATAACACCATTATGACATTGCGGCAACATTTATCATAGCGGAAATAAAAAAAAACGAAAGGCGAGTTTACACAGAAGTTCAAAGGATTTTTTTACCGGATTTGGGATTATATTCAGAAGTCATTTAACTATTGCAACTACCGATCACAACTTCACATAGCCAGTGAATGATCAAGATGCTTCTAAAGCTAAATTACGCCATCTAGTTTAGAAGTAATACTAGAACAGACAAAAGTTGTAAATACAGACGGGTTGAAAGTATAATCCTCTTTTCGACTTCGCCGTAGTCGGGTAAAATGTATTAAACACATATATATTATTAGAGCACAATCATAAATACGACGAGTGATCTATAATAACATTTTCATGTATTTTAATAACACGGTGTCATAGTTGGCGCTGGTATCGCTTCGTCCGTACAAAATAATAACCGTAATGTCGGGCCTTATGCCAACATGCAAGAAACTAATTGCACGAAGCATTATTATTTACGTAATTACTCAGATAGTGGTTTTGTTTTATACAAATAAACAGGGCTTGGAATTAGAAACACACTGGGAACACGCCAGTTGCAATCCGCATTCGATGCGTCATCAAATATGAAAGGAAAGACAGAAGTAGTAGAGAACATATTCTATCTGCATAAAATTCGAATACGTAATATAGTAATTTTGATATTGGATTAGTAAAGACAAACAAACATTACTGTTGTTGAAATGGTATTGTTCATTAATTACAACATTTTGTGTGATGACATACACAGTAGGGTAAACAGAAAAGGATGATTATAAAAGAAAACGGGAAATCCCAGAAAACCCTGGGAGCACAAAAGATAGAAAAAAGAAGACACAATCGAAATAGAACATAAAACAGACGAGAAAATACGCTAATTGATGTATTACGCTATTGATGCCAAAGCACGATTAAATAAAGATTAATGTCCCCAACTGTTTATACTTGAATAAAACAATGTTTATTAAGTTACGAAAGTAATATATAAAATGTCACAATACAGTACAGTAAGGTGTACGTTACAATTTTTTTCTTGAAAAATATTTAACGGTTATGGTGTGACAAGCGACTAAGGTGCAACCATTGATCGGCCGCAGTTGGTTTCCACTGCGTCTTACAAGTGGCGTCCGTGCCAAATGTTTTCAGGTCAATGTGGTATGTCTTCGAATCAACCCCCATGTTCTGTATCTTGGGTGAAAGTTAAGAAAATAATATGTAACAGAGGGATATTGTTCATGATACAAATAAATATCAGCGAGCTGCGTTTTTCGATTCCCAACCCGTATACCGAATTTGGAGAGTATGGGCATGACCCGTCAAGAGAGGCCTATGTCCAGCAGTGGACTACAATAGGCCGACGATTATGCTGACATAATGAAGAATTGTACCATTGCTCTATTAAAAATACCACTATCTATCGTTCCACTGTTGGAATACAGGTCTCCTCTCAGAATGAGACGGTTAGGGCCATAGTCTGCCACCCTGGCCAAGTGCAGGTTCGCAGACTTCACACACCTTAGAGAACATGTTTTTTTGAGGATTCAAGGTGTGCAGGTTTTCTCACTATGTTGTTCTTCACCGTAGTAGGAAGTGATATTTAAACTTAAAACGCACATTTTTAAGATATGCGCGCCAGGGATTTGCACCCGGTCTCCCGGAGTGAGAGATAGAATTTTAAACTAATAGGCTTTTCAAACTACTACACTAAACTAATGCTATGAAAAATTTAATTTCAAAAATATACATAAATCGCAGTTACATCAAAAATCATTAGATTACGTCGAAATACTTTGTTTTAATTACAAACGCATACGTTGCATAAAATGGCAATAGTATGTTAAGGAATTATAAGTTCCATAAAACATGTAATATGTATTGTCTGAAAAAAAATTCAAATCCCCAAGACAAGAATAACTGGGCACGTTTTAGGCAAGCGTATTACCATACTGGCTGCATCTAGCTTCCCATCAGAGGAGATTCCAATCAAACGCGACTTTATTGGTAAATAAATTAAACAAAAACACTACAAACAAACGTACAGAGTAACGTTTAAATATAGAACTATATAACAATATTCCAGCTTTAGTTTTAACGTCAAGTTTATTCCGTAAGTTGCAGATAATACTTTAAAATTCATGTCATTCCCACAACCAAGGTTGAGACAGTCGGCGTACTTCCTTCGCAATAAATGTTGAAAACATGCATTTTCGATGTAACCTTGTTTGACTTTTGTAATAATTTCGTTTGTATGTCACGAATTATATAAATTACTACTAAGGATTACAGGAAGACGCACAGGACGAATTTCTAAATGCATTAGTTTTAATAGTAACACTTACCAATTTTTAAAATATAACACATAAATTAAAACAAACCTCCCTCTATTACCGGAATTACTGCTTTGCGGAATTAATATCAAGCTGCAGTTGTCTTGTTATCGCTTACTTAGTGTATATAAGCAATGCGTAAAAAGCTACATCAAAAACGTAACAACGACCAGTCGTGACTGACAACAAAAGAGATTATCTGTGCGAGGGATCAAAGTGTGGCTATACAAAGGAAAGGCTCAACCCGACACGAGTGGAACAGATTGTGTGGAGAAAAGCGCAAACTTAAGTGAATGTATTTGATTACGTGGTAGGTATTTGTTTTATTTATTTTTTGCTACAAAAAAAATTACTTCAAAATTTTGTTTTTGTTTCTAAAGCTACTTGACTTGCAAGCGTTACAGCGAAAATTTTAATATTTATACTATATAAAAAAAATAACACAAGACATGGCCATGTTTAACCAATTATCAATTAAAGTCTTCACGTTTATTATCGTCTTTCATCCTTTTATCTTTCTCAAATCGAACAAAGGAATTTCAAATAGATAACTATGAAAAATATATACATGACCCACGCAAGCATGGGTCACAAACTTCATGCGACTTAGAGTGCGTTATGAAGAACTTTAAAATGTAAAGATTTCGCAACATTGACAGATATTCTACCACTAAAGAAATAAAAATACAAATTATGTTCGTTTGATTCGAAAATATTGAAATATTTGGCATTAGTTAAGTAGAAAAGTAAGCATAAGTAGAAAAAAAAATTAGGTAGTTATTATAAAAAAGAATATCTTGTTTTCATACAAATGTGTATCGAATGAATTAATTAATAACATATAATTACATTTCTTGTACATATATTCAAAGTAGTTGTATTACAGATTTGCAGCATGTAAGTCTGATTTGGGTTTTCGGGAATGTTACTAAGCTTTAACGTTAAAGAGAGATTAACGAAAGGTTGAAAGAGATTTTCGTAAAAGGGATCATAGACTTTATGATCCACATAACCACAAGCAAGATTAACTAAACGAACAACATACTCGAAGCTTTATTTTGAAACTCCTTAATTCAGTATTGCATGTTTGTATACCGATGATTAATTTTCCAATGACTAAGTGAATTGCGTGTTACATTTTACTTTAAATAAAGGAAATACATGTAAACGTGTGAGTAATGATTCGTCGGCACTTTAATGAGCCTTCGGAGAATTTTGTGTAATAAAGAAAAACGAAATAAACATTTAAAATGTTTGGGTGAAAGTGTTGTTGATTTCATGTTTTAAACAATTAAAAAATTTTGCATTTAGAATTGAAATTTAAACTACAGATACAGAAAACATGAAAACAGAAAATACATTAATTTTAATCAGATGAAATTCAAAATTAAATAATCAAGAATTCTTAAGGAAACATTTTTACAAGAAAGTCGGAAAGTTTTAGACGCTAATCTGAATTTCAATAAATTTAATAACTGTTGACACTCGCCATGTACATAAATCATAATATTGACATCATCAGCTACAGAGGCTATAGACTTTAACAAAAGGGTTAGAGAAAGTTCAAAGCCACTTCGGACATTGGAACAAACAACCACTCACCGGAATGTATCGTGAATCGGCATACGTTATTAGCTATGTTCTGGTCAAGGTTAATTAGCGCAGATATCTTATCATACCGGATATTACGAAAATAAATTGGAGATATCCCCTATTGTTTGTAGTTGAAGATAAAAAACTACTTTCGAAATAAGAAATAATAAGTTAGTGCAGGAAATATTTTCTCATTCTCATATTGTGTTGTTTGCGGATGACACATCTTTGATATTTAAAATAAAAAGACAAACCAAAGATACCAATGATATAAACGAGGCTCTTCAAAGAATCAGTAATTGGTTTGGCGTAAACAATCTTGTATTAAACAATAAAAAAACGAAATGCATCAGGTTCACTTTGCCCAATGTAAAGAAGCTGAAGATGGATGTTACCATCAACAATGAGCACCTCGAATTCGTGGAT
>DWEJ01001380.1:0-13196 GCA_018245835.1 Mysoria sejanus stolli | reverse complement strand
TCATCATCATCGTCAGCCTTTTAATGTCCACTGCTGGACATAGGCCTCCCCTAATTTATAATATAATAATAAAATGTATTTATTATTTTTATGATTGGATTTATATTAATAATGGTAGTTAAGGTAGAGACATAAGGCAGTGGTGTACAGAACACTCCCACGTTTCACCGGTTAATTTTACGTCCATCTATGGAATAGGTCGTGAATCTATTGCTATACATAGGACATATCCAGACTCTGAGACGCTACAAGATAAATTAGAAAGTTATAAAAGTGTTTATTTATTTTAGATGCTAATAAAAGATACTATATAAATGATGACGCTATTAAATGGATTGTCTTGCAATAATACTAATATTTTATTATTGACTATGTCGACTTAATTTCAATAAATTTATATAATTTAGGGTTTTTTAAATACTACCCTTTTGTATGAGACATAAATTGTCAACAAATCTAAGGTGGAATGGATGTAGCAATCCAGCTTGTAATGGTTACAAATTAAAAAGCTATTAAAGCATTTAAATTACGTCTAAAACATTAACCTTTAATACCATTCGCTAATATAGAGATCCATATAAAAATACAGGTAATTAGTCTCTCACAAAATGAGCGATGACGTCTACTTGAGGGCGCTGGAGGCATTCAGGGGGGCGGTAAAGTACTGAACTGAAATAATATTACGCTCCTATAAATATACATATATAATTCACACTAGTATATTTAAAATTAGATAATTTCCGGGGACGCTAGAAAGCAATTGCTTCTCAAAGTGGACATTAGGCGAAATAAGTTTGAGAACCCCACGATCTAGACGGATCTAAAAGACGAGATGACGAATCACCGGCCAATGAATGACCAAGGGCATTTCTTTTTGTTCTAGACGTAAATGATGGTTATCTGATGGCGAAGCGGAACGCGGAGATAATTGTGAGGTACACGACAGCGTACCCGTTCAGGCTCCCAGAGGATGCCATGGTCTGTGTGTACTGCTGCGAGAGCTATGACGATCCGGCTGTGTACAGGCGGCACATGGAGAAGGAGCACGCGTCCTTCAATGTCCGTATGGCGTTCATCCATTGTAACGAGGGCTACATAAAAGCGGACTGCACCGACCACCGGTGCAGGATCTGCTGCGAGCAGTTCGAGACGATGGCGCACGCCGCGTACCACCTGCACGATAAGCACAGCCTGCCAATAGAGTTGAATTACGAGATTGGCATGCAACCGTTCAAACTGGAGAAGGATAAGCTGCTGTGCGCGATATGCAATTCAAAGTCCATCTGTCTGAGGCAGCTGAGTCGCCACACTCAGTCGCACTTCCTGAAATACACTTGCGAGGCGTGCGGAAAGTCGTACGCGACGATTACCACGTTGAGGAATCACATCACGTACTGTCACACGGGCGTGGAGAGAATTTGCAGGAAGTGCAAGCAGAGCTTCCCGTCGACCGAAGCGAAGAGGCAACACTTGATGACGTCGAAGAAGTGCTGGTCGCACTTGTGCCACCTGTGCGGCGAGAGGTTCGTCAGCTGGAACGTGAAGCAGGTGCACATGATGGAGGCGCACGGCGCTCAGCGGAAGACGTACGCATGCACCGAGTGTCCCGAGGTGTTCGTCGATAGGAAGAAATACCGCGTCCACTTCAAAATCCGTCACACGGACGACAACTTCGTGTGCTCGTGTTGCGGCAACAAATACGACACGAAGAGGAATTTAGAGGAGCACAGAGTGGTGCATACTAAGGAGAAGCTGTTCCCTTGCACGGTGTGCTCCAAGTCGTTCCCGAGGAAGAAGAATCTCGTCCAGCACATGTGGATCCACAGCGAATACAAGAGGTTCAGCTGTTCGCTGTGCAACAAGCAGTTCAATCAGCGCGTCAGCTGGAAGACGCACATGAAATCGTACCACCCCGACCTGGCGTTGGACGTGACTGGCAGGAATAATAATGTGTCGATAATTCTGCCGGAAATGAAAACTGACGATTGATTCTTTCCAACTTTCTTCCAATATATTCCATCGCGTTGGTACTTGTTTCCGGTATATTCCATCGCGATCTTGTTGAATGATGATTCGGAAGTCTTAACGTGTCCATTGTCAGTTCCCTATGTCTGGCATTTTTGATTTCTCTTACATCTTTTGCAATCATTCTTGTCTTCCAAATCTACATACGCATAACAGAAGGACATCCAGACGATACTAGAATGTATACTAAGGAAAGATTCACGATATTATTTATTTACATAATTTTCATTAAGTCATTCATCACAATTTTTTGTTGAGTTGATTTTGTAACAGTACGATAATTAGCTTGTCTCCTGACCTAGTATTTAAACTGTATCCATATCAGACAGATCTATTTAACGGTTGTTATGTGAAAACGCATTAGATTACAGTTACAATAGTATTAGTTATAATAGTAATAATGATAATAATTATTATTATTATTATACTACAACGTCAGGTACCTTACGTGGTAGGCAGAGAGCACCGGGAGCCAAATATATCTATCCTTAGACCTGTTACGCTTATTTCATCAGTCTTTATACGTGCGCCGATTTCGAAGATTAAATATTCAAGTTTGCATACCTACTATTATTGAAAATAGACGTCGTTCGCATCACATTTTTGACCTGGTTTCTCTCTGAGAATTCCTATGATAATGTCAGATGAAGAGCCTTCTTCGAAAGCGTTCAATTATCCTAATGAATACATACAGCCATCATTTAATGACTTGTGTTTCGGTAACAATAATAATCGTACATGTTAGTATTGAAAATATAAGCCGTTAGTTCAACATCTAGGACATTTCACTCGTATGTATATATATTTATATTTTTAAAGTCTGCTTCAACATCATGCCTGTATTTCCGCATATTGGCAGCCAAAGGAGTGTAGCACATGCCCACGTTTCACCGGTTACGTTTACCTCCCACTATGGAATAGGTGGTGAGCCTATTGCCATGCATCGGGCACATATCCAGACTCCGCGCTACTGTTGAGAATTTCAATTTACAGACGAATAATACTTTGTCAAACTCTGGATTAGGAATTGAGAAGTTTTGTTCAATAATTTTGTCGTTATTCTGTCAATATTAAAATGTATGTATGTATGTATGTTTGTATACAATATTGAGTAGCCCGATCGTTAAACGCGTTGTTGACCACTTTATCGATTACATTGATCGTAAGATTATTAGACGGTCATTTCAAACGCTCACCATTTGTCCCTTGTCCGCTACGGTACGGAGTTTCAATATGTATTGATATACTGTGCTATAATATTATAAAATAAAGTACTAACGTTACCTATGCTGTAATATATATATATATACGAAATATGTCTCGCTATACCTAGCTATGTTTCGCTATATCTGTTCACATATTATGACGTCATAAGACAGACATACTGCAGCTCCGTGTGCGGTCACTCGGGCGTTACTTTACACAATATATTGTAATATATCGTAATATTCATTGCTATAATATGTATTGTAGCTCCGTCTGTGACAATATTTATAGGCTTCCGGTATCCCCTGGACTCGAGTTCTCTATATCCACAGTTCTTCCTAAATAACCGATTGGCTTTAATGCGTATTTGAACGTTTATTGTTGATGAATTGATAGATAGATAGATAAATGAGTGTGTAAATATATGGTTTAGTTAGTACCATTGCGAGAATCTGGCGCTTTGGACGCCTCAATACTTTGGTTAGCCTAGTAAATTATATTGAAACTGTTGTTGGTTTTATTATTATTACACATTGTTTGTTTAATATTAAATTTTATTGGCTTAACACGAAAGTAGGTATACTTGATTATATTTAAATAAAATGTTTTACCGGTGATATTGGGTTTGTTTTATTGTAGCATCCATCTAAAATTGAAGATTACGCTTTCAGTAATATTGGGCTTTAAAAGGCATATGTGCGCAAGGATATAACTAACTGCTGGCAAAGATCGTTACTTAATTATTCACATTTCATCAATTCTATTTATACAGTACTATTGGAATATACACGAGCGCGCGCACACACTCAAGCACGAGCACGCACGCACTAGCGCACGCAAGCCCTCTTCAATTTTGAAATGCGTGCAAAAGTTTTTATTCTATACACTAAGAAGTGGTTATTACCAATGGCTGAATTATAAGATTATTAAATGATATAGATTGTGGGTACTTTTAAAAAGCCCTGAATTCAGCAGTAGGCTGAGACAGGTGGATGATGATACAAACATTAAGAAAGCAAGTGTAGATAAAAACACGATTCCTTATAAAGCTTCTCAGTTATATCTGTTGCTCTTTGCTCAATCAAAGAGACTTTTATAACAAATCTTTTATTTAAGATGACGGACACATAACTCTTGCTAGACAGTAAGAGTTTATTAATCTCAAGGGTAAAGCTAAGCCATAAACCAATTTCTGTATTCTCTTGGTGTGACGTCAAATTGATTAGCAAATTATCGCTAAGAATATCATATCGATCACCGTAAACTTGATGAATGGGCGAGTCATCATATTGAAAGTACTGCATATTAATAAAAAGGCGAAAAGTGGTTGTTAATATAATATTGTTATCATTGGTGTCAGCTTCTCGTTAGATGTCTACGAAGTGGTTTATTTGCGATGACTTAATGTGACATGTGTTCTGGGAGTGATATCTACTTGGTATACCTAGTTGTGTCTACTCGGACAAAGACGCCTCGCAATCGTGCCTTTTTGGATGTGATTTTGGATTGGATACCAAATATATGACGACATTTAGTGGATGTGTCTTAATTGCTGGATTTGGTTGATAACACCAGTGATAAATAGAGACTTGGGATTTAAAAAAATAGAAAATTGTCATCGTTTTGCTAATAATGCATAACATGAGCAATATATATACGAAATGGTTGGGTAATGGATGTTTAGTCTCGTTAATTCAATCCAATTGAACGTAATATCACGCCTGTAATCCCCGATTGAGTACGCAGAGCTGTAGTACTCTCCCATGATTCATCAGTTATCTTTATTCTATTCATTTTTTCATATTCGAATTTGAGTTTCCGGTTTTAATTCAATCACAACATAAATCCAGAGACTCGAGAATGGAAGTGTTATATGTTGAAAATGATCAAGGACGTTTCTGTCTGTTCTAGAGACATCGCAGGCCGTGGCTAGACGTAACGCCAAGGTAATCGTAGCGTACACAACTGCCTACCCCTTTAGACTGCCGCAGTATTCCCTAATGTGCGTATACTGCTCCGAGAGCTACCAGCAGCCCACTGAGTTCAGGAGTCACATGGAGCAGGAGCACGTGTCCTTCTGGCTCCCGTCGGCGTTCGCGCACTGCGTAGGAAACTATCTCAAGGTCGACATTACTGATCTGCGCTGTAGGATATGCAAGCAAAAGTTCGATGCGCTCCTCGATGTTGCCAAGCATTTGACAGATGTCCACAAGCACAAGATCGATTTTGAAAACGCTTTAGGGGTCCAACCGTTCAAGTTCAGCGAGGAGAAGATTTGCTGCGGCGTCTGCGATAAGCACTTCGCCTGCGTCCGCACACTAAACAAGCACATATCCTCCCACTTCCTGTATTACACGTGCGAGGAGTGCGGCAAATCGTATCCAACCAACAATTCCCTGAAACACCACCTGCGTTACACGCACTCATCGGGCACGCCCATGTGCAGGCGGTGCAAGAGATCGTTCGTCAGCAGCGAGGAGAGGCGGCTGCACGTGGAATCCACGGAGTACTGCTGGACGTACAATTGCTACCCTTGCCGCAAACGGTTCCTCAGGTGGACGGAGAAGCTCGACCATCAGGTGGAAGTGCACGGGCAGTTGAGGAGGGATAACTTCCAGTGTCCGGAATGCGGGAAGGTCTTTAAGACGCGGCGCCTCTACAGCGGACATTTCGCGAAGGCTCACGCCGGAGTCAGCTTTATGTGCTCGGAGTGCGGGCGGGAATGTTATTCCAAGAGGAATTTGAGCAAGCATGCCGCGATTCACGAGAGAAATAGAAAGAAGTAGCGTGACTCTGTTCGTAACAAGGTCATTTACACAGTAACTTGAAGTTATTTTCCAATTATCCCCGTTTTACATACGAAATATGATGGTGTATTCCTTACCCGTGATATGCATACCCCATGACTAAACGATGTGACAAAAACCGTCTGTAATCCTCGAAGAGGTAGGAAGAGGACTATAGTGAACTTCTACGTTTCATTAGTAACGTTTACGTCCCATGGGATAGATTCCGAAGTTTTTCACAAATCACCGGGCACAATATCACCATATTTTGTTTCTCTGATGTACTGTACTGTTTGAATATATTGTGTCTGTTACGTAAAGTTATTGTGTTCGTGATTTTTGTTATTATAGCCATTTGCGTATACTTGAGCTTTGTGGTATTGGCACGATATGCAATATTCATTCTTGCGTGTTTCTATGTTGATATACACGAACGTATCGTTTTTCTATTTTCAAACATTCAAACACAATTTTATTTTATTTATTTAGTAACCAAAATATTCACCAGAAATAATTTATATGGGCGAACGTTTGTCCTGTCAGCTAATAGTCAATTATTACTATTAATTAAAGTGAAACTAAATTTTATTTATTACAAAAATGCTTCCTCGAGTACCTACTTTCGTGTAAGCCTGAAATGAAGTATTCCTGATTTCCACAAAGTTTCATATTCAATAAAACAATAAGGAATACTACTATGGTGTTAATTTCCGGACATAAATAACTTCAAATCTTCTGAGCTACCGTAAATAGGTAGTCCTAGGGATGCGTGCTCCACGCTTGCTCTTCCTAATAGGGACGCATCAGTTCGCACCATCAGTCGGACTTTCAACCAAATGATGCGCTACCGTGTAAAATAGCTTTTCGTGTCAATTGACAGCGAGGAGAAAACCAACAGACCATAATTACCCACTTAGAGCGACCATTAAATTCACATTACTCTGATACTTTGTAATTCCATCCCCTGAACACCCCAAAAGCGTCTCAGTTGCGTCGAAAGTGAAGGGTGTATTTTTCTTTTTCTAGAAACGCGACCGGTCAGTGTCAAAATGAAAGCGAAACAGAACGCCGAGGTAGTGTTGAGGTATTCGACAGTGTACCCTTTCAGACTGCGCGGGAACATGATGCGTTGCGTCTACTGCTGCGATGAGTACCAGGAGCCGGCGGCGTATCGCCAGCACATGGAAGACAGCCACCAGACGTTTACTGTGTCCACCGCTTTTTCGCACTGCGCCAAAAGCTTGGAGTACCTCAAGGTGGACTGCACGGACCTCAGGTGTCGCCTCTGCGGAGCAAACTGCGACGATCTGGATGAAATCGCGCGCCATATCCGCGATGTGCATGAAAACAGGGACATTGATACAAATTACGAAATCGGGATGCAGCCACATAGGATTGACAGCGACAGGTGGAACTGTTGTCTTTGTGTAAAGAAATTTCCGTCGATAAACAAGCTGTGCAGGCACACCACATCGCATTATAAGAGGTACACCTGCGACGTATGCGGTCGGAGTTACTTGTCCAAGGAGGCTCTGGTGTATCACATCCGCTGCAGTCATACCGGCAGTCACGTATGCAGGAAGTGCTGGAGGGAATTCCCCACGGCCGATGAGAAGAAGGAGCACACGAGGCTGTCGAAAGCGTGCTGGTCATTCTGCTGCGTCACGTGCGGAGAGAGGTTCATGTCGTGGGAACTGAAACAGAAGCATCTGGTGGAAGTCCACGGTCGTCCAAAGCGTACTTATTCGTGTCCCGACTGCAGTAAGGTGTTCGAATCGAGGAAACTGTGTTACTTGCATTTCACGTTGAAGCATACCGACGATAGTTTCGTGTGCGCGTGCTGTGGCCTCAAATTTGGCAACCAGGGCATGCTGGACGACCATCTTCTTGTGCATTCGAACGAGAAGAAGTTCCAATGTAGCGTTTGCTTGAAATCATTCACGAGGAAGAAGACCCTCACCCAACATATGTGGATTCACAGCGAAACGAAGCGATTCCAGTGTCCCATGTGTGACAAGCAGTTCGCGCAGAAAGTCAGCTTGAAAGGGCATATGAAAACTCATCACCCTGAAGTGTCAATTGATTATTAATATCGTATTTCACGCGTGCCTATGTTATTTCTTCAGTACATTGTCCAGTGAATTTCGGATTACACAATATCACTATGAGAACTCATTCGTTGAAAATAAAAGAAGCATTTCAAAGAAATTCTCTACAAGGTTTATTTCATTTAAAAAATCAACTTAGTGTTGCCGTCGTTTTCCAAAGTAGAACTTTTCGTATGAGACTTTTCATTGCTATTAAGGTAAACTTTCGAAAACGTCAGGAGCATAGCTTTTTTACATTATTGTCACTGACCCTCTAAAAATATACGGGTAAAGAAAAACGTAAAAACGACGTAAAAATGGCGTTCCACCATAGAATAGGTGAGCCTCTTGCCATTCACTGGATTCACATCCAGACTCCAAATTACTACCAGAAATATTAGAAAAACCCAATAGTATCCTCGACTCAGGATTTCGATCAGCTGTCGCGCGTGTAACCACCCAACTAACGAGGTAGTCAAAAAGCCAGTTCACTTGTAGTGCAATTATAATAATAGATTTAGCTTATGCGTTTGATCACGGTCAGAATGGCTACGACATTGACCTATTTCTTTTTTGTTTTTAGGGTCAAGATTGGAAATTCGCGGACATAGTGAGCGTGAAAGTCAGAGAAAGAAAATAATACTCGTATGCCAGACGCCGCAGCGGCGTAACGCGGAATTAATATTACGAAATTCAACTGCGTACCCCTTCAAAACTAGGTTCAGTCAAATACTCTGTGCATATTGTCACGAGGAGTATGACGCGTTGGCCGATCTGAGATATCATATGAAAACTGAACATTTGAATTCCGATTTTAAAAACGTTTTCTATCGCGCTAAAGACAATTTAATCAAAGTGGACATTACCGATTTGAGATGTAAAATTTGCAACTCTGACGTTCAGGACGTGGACGCCCTGATGCACCATTTGTCCCGCGATCACAAGAAGCCGGTGAAATTCACCGAGCGTTTCGGCGTGTTGCCTTACAAGCAGAACGCTGTCAATAATTGGTTGTGTGTGTATTGTCAGAAGACTTATGAGGAGTTCATTCAGTTCAAGCGGCATATAGGAACGCATTTTATGAATTTCAGTTGCGATAAATGCGGCACCATGTTTGTGTCCGACCACGCGCTACGCGACCATCACCGGCAGGTGAAATGTTTCAGATCCGCTTACAAAGCGCGTAATGGCCGAGTCCTGAAGCCCAGGAGTAACGCTGAGATCATCCTTCAGTGCTCCACTGCATGCCCTTTTAGGACGTGGAAGAACAATTTCAACTGTGTCTTCTGCAGGGTGCAGTCTAGCGATCCGACTGGATTGAGGAGTCACATGGCCACCAGACATGAGAACTACGACGTACAAGCGGCCTTCTACAAGAAACTTGGCAAGGAGTTTCTCAAAATTGACATCACTGATCTCCAATGCAAGTTGTGTTTTATGTCCATGGACAACTTCGAAACTCTCACGCATCACTTGAAGAACGATCACCAGCAGCCCATCAATATGGACGCTCAGCTGGGCGTTCTTCCATTTAGGCTGAACGACGGATCGATTTGGAAATGCACAATGTGTCCGAACGAATTCAAAGATTTTGTGTCGTTAAAGAAACACACATCCGAACACTTTCAGAACTACGTTTGCGACACGTGCGGCGAAGGATTCATCACGGAATCGGCCATGATCGCGCACACGAAGGTGCCACACGAGAACAAGTATAATTGCAGTAGGTGCGTCGCCACATTCTCATCTCTCGACGATAGGAATTTACACGTTAAAACTCAGCACACGTCGACGCCGTACATGTGCGTGTACTGCAAGGAGAAGCCACGTTTTGCCAACTGGGAGCTGCGGAAGAAGCACTTGATGGAAGTGCACAATTATAAAACTGGCGCTGACAAATACGAATGCTCCACCTGCCAGAAGTCGTTCAAGACTCGCTCGGGTAAATACAACCATATGGCCAGGACGCATCGAATGAAAAAGGATACAGAATTGAACTATCCCTGCAATAGTTGCCCCAGAGCGTTCACGACTAAATTGTTTCTGGACAAACATGTAGCCAAGAAACATTTTGATATCTGAGAGCTTGTAAATATTATCTAAATTTCTAGACATGATTTTTGTCATACCACAGTTGGATGTTTTGTTTCCAAATTGACAGAGTAGAGGATTATGGTTTTGTCCCGCTGGCCAAGTGCGTATTATCAGATTTTGTACGTTTTAAATAATATTCTAGGGAGCTCTGACGTAATATATTCTTGCGCGTTGTATTCTTAAACCAGTACATATTTGTATTGTTAATATTCGACTACTATTTTGCATGGCTGACACAGTCAAGAAAATACCAAAAATGCATTATAAATGGTAATGTGCTTTGCTTGAAAATTAAACTCCTGTATAACGCTTGTACTCTATGAATCTAAGGGCAACTTAGCATACAAACGGAAGATCGTCATTTGGATTTTTGTAATCCTTTCGAATCGGTTAACGCGCTGATGTAACAATTATTTATTAACGACACAAAAATTCCGTATCAATCTAAAGCCATTAAAACGATATCGTGGGTGAAGAGATGTGTTAAATTAATACCGGAATGTTGTAGATTCCAATAATGATGTGGTTCTTTTCTTTTTTTAGGGTCCACAAGGGAAATTGACGGGCTAAATGAGAAAGAGCGTAAACCAAAAAAGAAACTTTTCGAAAGGTCGGTTAACCAGAATCCGCAACGCCAAAACGCTGTACTGATATTAAAACATTCCACCGCCTTCCCTTTTAAGACCCGTTTTAACAGAATCGTTTGCTCGTACTGCCACGATGAGTTTGAGCCAATGGCAGCTCTCAGGAATCACATCAAAACAGCACATTCGAACGCGGATTTTAACAGCGCGTTCTATAAAGTCGTTGATGGCTTAAAGATTGATATAACCGAATTCAAATGTAACCTTTGCGCGTCTGACATATCTGGCGTAGACGAGTTTATGACTCACATATCTCGTGATCACGGCAAGTCCGTTAATTTCGATGTGCCTTTTGGGGTGCTGCCGTACCGTCAAGGCCCCACGGGGCTCTGGATGTGTCTGGAATGCGATAAGACATTTACGGAGTTCTCTCAAGTCAACGGTCACCTGAGGAGTCACTTGAAAATATTCACGTGTGACAAATGCGGTGCCACGTTCCTGTCAGAGCACGGGCTCAAGCAACACGAGCGGAACTTCAAATGTTACAAAGCCACCTACAAGCCGAGATTCGGCAAGGCATTGAAACACCGCAGCAACACTGAGATCATACTGCAGTGTTCGACCGCGTGTCCGTTCAGGACCTGGGGACAGAACTTCAATTGTGTGTTCTGTCGAGTTCAGTCAAACGATCCGAACGGCTTGCGTTCCCACATGGCGTCGAGGCACGCGAACTTCGACATACAACTCGTGTTCAGTAGGAAGTTGCGCAAGGAGTTTCTCAAGGTGGACATCACGGACCTCCAATGTAAGTTGTGTTTCATACAAATCGACACGTTAGACGAGCTCATGTCTCACCTGAAGAACGATCACAAGCAGCCGATCAACGCGGACGTGCAGCCCGGGGTGCTGCCGTTCAAATTAAACGACGGCTCCAGTTGGAAGTGCGCGATATGTAAGATCCAATTCTCCGATTTTATATCACTGAAGAAGCACACGGCGGAACACTATCAGAACTACGTTTGTGACACTTGCGGCGAAGGGTTTATCACGGAGTCGGCTCTGATCGCGCACACGAAGGTCCCGCACGACAACAAGTACAACTGCAGCAGGTGCGTCGCGACCTTCACCACACTGGAGGAGAGGAACATCCACATCAAAACTCAGCACACGACGCTGCCGTACATGTGCGTTTATTGCAAGGACAAGCCGCGGTTCGCCACGTGGGAGCTGAGGAAGCGGCACCTGATGGAGATCCACAATTACAAGCCCGGCGCCGAGATGTACGAGTGCACGACGTGCCACATGTCCTTCAAGACCAGATCGCAGAAGTATCATCACAACGTGAAGGCGCATAGAACTAAGAAGGAGACCGAATACGGTTACCCGTGTGGTAGCTGCTCCAGAGCGTTTGCGTCAAAATTGTCCTTAGATAAGCATATCGCGAAGAAACATTTTCATATTTGATATTGTGACGTGGCTGTTGTGTTTTGTAACTGCTCCGTTCAAATATTGGACGAATATTAATATAAGATGTACCTATGCCGTGAAGAAATCACAAGTTGGATTTTTTTACTAAGTAGAGATGTGTAATGTAGGGTAATGTAAATACGGAGTCGCACGTTTTTATCGTGTGGTACTCTTATCTAAACCTTGTGTAGTTACGCGCTGCGGTCGTTATTTACGATCAACATAACAACTATGTTATTGTGAAAGTCTGTAGTTATATAGTTCCACAAACAGTTGCACGACGACGCGTCGAACGAAAGACGTGTTCGCGTACGAAGTACATCCAGTTTCACGCGTGCAACTTTAACGAGTCGTGCAATATTCGATAGATGTAGAACAATGAACTTTATTATATTGTCTCATGTCCTAAAATCAAAATCGACGATATTTGACATTAATGGCGTCATATTATATATGTCAATATGATCAAAACATTAAGGAGTTTTAATTTATCAATATAAATTAAATGATAGAGGTGTAGGATTGAGCGTGCATTGCGCAAATATTACGTGATATATTTCTAGTATGTCTTCGTAAGTTTGTTACTTAGCCACTTGACCGTAATCTAACTAAATCGTATTGACATGTCTTCGTGTGGTATGAAATTATTATGAGGCAAAATTTTTATTTATTATAGTAAAGGTTCTGAGTTGGGATGTGTGCCCGGTAGTGCTCTTTATTGGGACGTAAACAATTAACGTAAATAATTTATACATTTTAGCTACAAACAGAGGATCTAGATATTTGAATTAAAAATTCTAATTACAAATATCCAATGGTAATCGATGCGGGATTTGAACCTAGAACCTATAGATCGGCGGTCCCTCTCGCAACAACTCTACCAAGGCAGCAATCAGAAAACTAAGCTGTCTATTGCCACTGGTTAAATTTTAATGATGCAAATAAAT
>DWEJ01001379.1:0-13196 GCA_018245835.1 Mysoria sejanus stolli | reverse complement strand
TGTGGAGCCGATGTATTTGAAGGAACAGCGTTGTCCGAAGTTTACGATGATGTGAAATTAACATATTAGATCAATTTTGTAACTAAAACTTACAAGCATAATATGTAATTGTAAGCTGCATCCATAGCCAGTTTAAAAATTCGTGTGAAATTTATTGTTATAAATCCGCGATGAAACTAATTAATATTAAAAATGTTATTTACCTATGAAACTAACTAATTTTAAAAATCTGGTAAGTATTTGTCTTGAGTAGGAATCAAACCCACGATCGACTCAGCAGTCAGGTTCACTGACTGTTGAGTTAAAGCCAAGACATGTGTCATTTTAATCTTTGCCAAATGAAAGAATCTATTTCAAAGTCACGTTCAGGGTATTCCAATATCATTATAATATAGCTTTGTAGTTGTAGCTAATTGTAATTAATAATTATATATAACCACTTTTTATAAACTTAAAAGATATCATAATTTTCTGCACGAAACCATGTATGTACTCACAAGACGAATCTAACATGTGTATATTATGTACATTTAGTTTTTGTTTTATTTCATAAAAAATAATAAATACAGTGTGAGCAAAAAAAGACAAAAACTCGGTTTTAATTACATTTTTTATTATAAAAGTATGTAGAGTACAGGATGCGAATTTTAATTACGTGTTTCTTTATTAAGCTTATGAATCTAAGGTACATTTTGCGCATGATGTTAAAGTGATATTAATCTGTGTCGTTCTTTCAATTCTTGACGTATTGCGATAAGTCTTCGATAATGAAGTGTTTGGATGGAACGGAGCCGAAGAACTTGTGCACGTGTGGGTACACTATCTCCATGACCTTGTCGAATATACCTTTACCAAAGCTGCCTACTACGAATTTGTAGTTATCGTTCATGAAATCCACAACAAGTTTAGCTGAAAAGAATACAATTGGTTAGATTCACGTAAAATGTTTCATTATATTTAATGCTATTAGTAACGTCTATGAAATACAAACTGGAATGTCCATGAAATGTAATTAAATCGGCCTGTTGGTGCAAAAGTGAACCTTACCGTTGCGCCGGCGCAACGGTAAAACTCACCCAGGATAAATATTTGTGTGATGAACACAAGGATTTGTTGTATCTGGGTGTTAAAAAAATATCTATTTAAGTATATTTATATGTATATATGTAGTTTATCAGCCGTCTGGTTACCATACCACAAGCTCTCTTGACGCTTATTTTGGGATCAGATCACTGTGTGTGGAGATGTCCTAAGATATTTATTTATTATTTATAATTTATACCTAAACATGAATGTTCTGCATTCCTCTGCCTACCTCTTCGGGGATTACAGGCGTTAAGTTACGTTTATACCTATACATAAATTACACCATTAGAAAAACTTTACTCTGATCGACCTCTTACAAAATTGATTAATGCTATTTCTGTCAAATGTGTCAAAACGTATCTTTTTAAAATGGTAATCTGAAACTATCGAAAATTAATAGTTTTCTTTCAATAAAGATTTTCTTTACACATGATAACATTTGAATTTAAATAAACGTATTTTTTATATCTTAAATACAAATAAAAAAGTTTTTAATTTTTACTTCCAAATTATTTGCCTTCAAACGTTAAGTGAAAAGACACTGGCCCAACTCGCTATACACAAAATCGTGTTAAGACCATATCAAATTGTTCACTCAATATAATTGAAGTACAGCATCATTATTTAGCTTCAGTGTTTGCGTGCGGCATGAAATCATTTTATTTGTTGGTTTTTGCGGCTGCGTTCCGACCTCGGCTAAACGTTTCACCACGCCTCCATCGTGAAATCAGTTCACGATCCGAGCGTGCAGTTGTGCGCGCCGTGATCTCCGGTGACTTTTATTTGTCCATTACATTAGTTACTATTTAGCACTACGTAAAACTTAACTCCATGTCTGTAGTTCACGAGGAGATGGACACGCTCCTTCCACGTATCACCAGTTATGCTTACGTCCCAATGTGGAATAGGTGGTGACATACAAAAAGCAGTGATAGCCTAGTGGTTTGAAATTCGACCTCTCACCCCGGGAGACCGGGTTCAAAGCCCTGGCACCTCTTAAAATGTGCGTTTTAAATTTGAATATCACTAGCTTTTACGGTGAAGCAAAACATCGTGAGGAAGCATGCACACCTTGAGCCTCAAAAAAAATGCTCGCTAAGGTGTGTGAAATCTTCCACCCGCACTTGGCGTGGCAGACTATGGCCTTAACCCTCTCATTCTGAGAGGAGACTCATGTTCCAACAGTGGAACGATAGAAGCGTCGATATCGACATCGAAGGTGACATACACCGGGAACATATTAAGACTCCCAGCCATTGTTGGAAAATCTAAATCAGAAAAATCCAACAGTGCCCAACCTGGAATTTGAACGTCTCGTCCAGTAGAGCGCTTTTATCCACTTGACTTGTTTTTCATTAATAATACCATAATGACAATTATGTAAATACTAAAAAGCATTTTTTACATAAAAACGATTTTAAATGTTTAAGTTTTTTTATTTGATAGTGTAAATATTATAAACAGGGCGATTTATTTTAGAAATACATGAAAAGATTATAAAAAAAAAATTTTAATTAATAAGTTGCTTAAATTTAGTGACCGACCGAAACAAGTTTATTAGACGAAACTGAAACTGAACTTTCAGCCTTGGTCCAATTTCGGCCGGAATCGAAGCCGAAACTTTTACGTACATATTTAAAATTTCTAGTATACACTGAAATCTAGTATATTCTTTATATATTTATAAGCACATTTTGGCCGAAACCGTAACTGCAGCTGAAGTTAGATTTCTTGACTGAAACTGAAACTGTCATTATTTAAATTTACGACATATTAAGGAACTCCCATAGCGCGTCACATACTCGTAAATGACAGATTTTTAATTATCTTATTCAGCTATTGTTAAATAAAATGAACAAATGCGCAAATGTTACTCATATAAAGTGTGACATACCTAAAAATGGTCATATGACGTCACTCACCAGTAATATACATATTTAGAACGCACTGCGCTCAATGCGACCAGCGACACAGGCGCACCGATTTTGAAATCTAGACAGCATTATTTACCGGAATATGACATCTGGTGTCGCGAAAGATCATAAGCGACGGTTGCCGATTACCATCAGCTTATCATAGCGCCAGCCTATTTGTTAGCTTATACAATAAAACTGTGCTTTTATGGACGCAATTAAAGTAGCAAACTCATACACTGCAGTCTCCGATGCACACATAAAAGATCCCACCTATGGCCAGTTCTCAGTGGCTTTGAATCATCATCATCATCAGCCTATTCCCGTCCACTGCTGGACACAGGCCTCTCCAATAGCACGCCACTGATTGTGAGCTCGATCTTCAGCTCATTGCATCCAACCGCTGCCGGCGACCTTGCGTATATCGTCATTCCACCTAATCGGAGGGCGTCCTACGCTATGTTTGCTAGGACTTTTCAATAAGAGAACATTTTTCCCCTCTTTAAAGATATTAATATCACTTTACACACGTGAGCTGTAACAATGTAAGGATTGTGAAAACACCTAAAGACCTCAATTGATAATAATTCGTGCTGCATTCTTCGGGGAAGTGACTGATTAAATCAAAGGTAAAGTGGTCTATTTATAGGCCCTTTTTTAAATAAAAATCCCTGCTTAATATCACTGTTTAAGTTAGGCTAAATTAGGGGGTTAATTCTAATTTCATTAGAATCACCTTTTAAACGTCCATCCATCTTGATCCTGCAGCCTACACCTATTTTGCCACATTTGATAATTGAACTATTAACTCGCGAAACAACTGCTAAAATTGGCTAGTGATGCTTCACAATATTTTCAAAAAGTAAGCATTCTATCCCGCAAGCCAAGTGTGGATTGAATGAACGAAATTCTTCTTATTGAGTGAACGGAACATCACGCCTGTAATCCCCGAAGAGGTAGGCAGAGGAATGCAGAACACTCCCACGATTTACCAGTTACATTTACGTCCCACTATGGAATAGGTGGTGAGCCTATTGCCATGCCTCGGGCACATATCCAGACTCCGAACCACTACTAGAAAATCTTAAATTAGAAAATTTTTGTAGTGTTCGACTCGGGAATCGAACCCGGGACCTCCCGATCGGCAGTCGCACCTGCAACCAACACGACCAACGAGGCAGTCAGATAAGATGATGTATTACCTAATTTAATAATGTAATAAATATAGGTGTTACTCACGTGAACGAATCGGGCCAAGCCCGATACGTAGAAATAGATTAAATGAGGTTATCCTCATTAAATATAAATAAATTATTATTCCGCCTTTTCAATAATGTTATCGCTAAATAAATATGCGCCTTAAAGACTTTTCGATTTTAAAGTTCCTTTGGAAGGTCTTTGTAGTAGTTTCGGATATCACCATCGTATATCAGAAAGTTAAAAAAGTGGAAATTCCATGTGACGAAATTCAGTTATTGGTTGTAATGTTACGAGTACGTAGAGTGCAAACGGAGAGGCTTCGCCAGATGTTTGAATTCATATCGTCCCATCACAACATATGTCGAGCAGAGCATGCGACGCTTCGAGAAACATCGAGAATATCAGCGTAACGTATTCAAATGGAGTCTCTCTGAATATTGAACAAGAACACGTAATATCAACCTACTACGTTGGCAAATTAAATACATATCTCGAACTCCCATCTGAAATGCGAATGTGGGCGCTTTACAATAGTCTTTGTAATAACGTTGGTATGGCGAAATAATCCCAGTAGTGAATCGTATGCGCGCGTGGAAACGATTACGATCAATATCTCCAAATGGAAAGCGCAATTACGAATATTTGCATAGCATACTCGTATTTGTAAATAGGTATAATAGTTTCAGGTGTGATGTAAAAACATTAATTCACTATTGGTAGTGAAATAGTTTGTAGAATGTTAATATCCTTTCGCATTAGTAAGCTACTTCATCGAATACTATAACAATTTTTATCATCATCATAATCAACGTCATCATCCATTGCTCCCCCAAAAAGGCCATTCCACAGATTTCTGTATCCAGGTACAATCGTTAAACAATTTTCATAATATATTTATTTTAATACAACAGTTGGTCAAATTTACAAAACACCGACTTTAAATTGTGATATCCGTATGATCGACAAAAAATACCTAGGTACTTAACACGTTTACTTGACATATGGCAAATGTAATAATAATAATAATAATAATAATAATAATAATAATAATAATAATAATAATAATCTTTATTTCTTCACAGTATGTGAACAGAAACAAATAGCATTCGTTAAGTGAAATAAATAAATATGCATTATTTCCCTTTGTAATGACACATTGAGCGCAGCAGCGATCAGAGGGGACGCGATGAGCGCCGAGCGCCCGCCGCGGCGTGCTACCGGCCGATCGCGTGTCGGTCTAACACATGCAGCAATTACAAGGTATCATCATCACTACGTTTAGCGATTGTTCCATTAACCACTGGTTGAATCTTGCTTGAAAAAATCTCAGGGTTGCTAAAATGCACAAAATTAAACATTAGTAGGTAATTAGATAAACTATCTGAATGATTATGTTATGATGACGAAATGTTACTTGTTAAAACATAGGTCATATAATGGCGCAATTTTATGATACAGAAATCCGTTCTGATTACTAAAGGCGAGTGTTATTCAGAACAGAACGATTCCTCATTTCGACACAGCCAACGCACTGTGTCCCGGCTCTCCGGCCTCATTTTCACTATTCACGAATTTACGACGGCGCGAGAATTGAACGGACCCACATAAATCACGCTTTATGAGGATCATATACCGGATTCTCGAATCACAATGACAAATGGCCAATCGGAATACGCTTGACCTGTATACGGTTATAGTTCACGTGCTACATGTAGGTCAGCTGAAGATAATGCGCCGAGACACCGAGAGGACTGTTCGGACTAGGACGGCGAGTATTTCTTCAATATTTTAATACAATGACGAAAATAAAATAGCTTAAAACTAATTAACTAGTCCATGAGATTAAACTGCGTATTCTCCAGGGAAATGGATTTTCGTTCAATACACGCCATTCATCCGACTGATTATAAATGTCGCCTGGGACATTTCAATAATGACATCGCTCCGAGGCTACGGCGTGTCGTTGACGTTTTAAAATTACGAAGGGAACTAATTTAATCAGATGTGAATCGTAATCTTGTCTGTACTGTCAGGGCAAGTTAGATGGAGCAGATGATAGCGATCCGTTGTGCACGGCGGCAAGGATCGGAGCAAGGCCGGGGGGCGGCAGATGCGGCCGGTGTCGTGTATCGCCACACGCGGCCACCACAGTCGTGTTCCGAGTTGCGCAGGTGCCTACATAGTAACGGACACCGATAATTTTTTTTCATAAATATTGCAGTCATTTAAAAAGGACACCTATAAAAAGCGATAACATTTTATTTGTTTTTCCGCATACTAAATGTGTTATAACTTTATGGCCATTTTTGCAGCATATTGCGATTTGGCTCAATATTAGCACTCTCATTCATCGGTAAAATATGAAGTGATTGTTTCTGGTTGCTGTTTTATTTGCAATTTTAGAAATAGAACACAGAACAGCTTTTCATATTTAAAAAGCGAAAATACTCGGAGGTATAAATTAAATAGATTTTAGAAGCCATAAAATCACAATTGAAATTCTAACGTCTCAAAGACATCCTGTATCGTCTCTCAAGAACAATTCGGTATTCATTTTGGCACGATGACGTCTCAGTTAAGCAACGTATCTGACCTTGAGTAGGACGTAATCTCGCTAATATCGTATGCGCCGGGGAACCCACGGCGAGTGGGCAACGTGACTCATTGCCGCGATCCGATCACTTGCGCCTTCGCCGGGCCCGCGCCCTAAACAGCTCAGTACCAAAGAGTGTTTACAATTCTTGTACTTATGCAAATTTCGGGAAAACATGACCAAGTCCACATTCTAATTTACAAATGGTTATAAATAGAAAAACTAGGTTTTGCATTTTATTTAAATGAATTTAAATTACACTTGTTTGAAATGAAATTACTATTTTAAGTAACGAGACGGATGAAACTAGCATATTTCGAACAGTCGATGAGTTTTAAAATCTATAGGCTATTATCGTAACGGCCGAGCTGGTGGGTGATGTACAGTTAACGAATCGCAAATTAAAGGAATGCTCCCAATACCGGAATAGATCAAATATGTGGATTGTATTCGGGTCACTAACCCCGTTGCGCAAACAGGATGTTGGCAACGGGTTTGCGTTTGTTGCTGAACCGTCAACATCACATACATCACATTATCCAGCGCACACGCGTAAAGACGAAAACGGACGGAAATTTAAAATAACAATATAAGGGTACTGTGCGAAGCGCAGTGTTTATCTTTATTTTGGACATCACCGACACACAGGAATTGAAGGTATTCAAGTCGTGAACTATCCACCTCAGACAGACTTTGCAGTGATGGAACGTGGATATTCATATAGCGGCTAGTATTAACTATTATTATTATTATAATACAAAACTAAAGTAAATGTTCCTCATAAGATTAACATATTAAAATGACTTTGGACTATGTATATCAGCCGAACAATCGATAATCTTTGGAGTATACGAGCTGTAGAGTAGAGCGCCCTTCGACTAGGTTGTAAGGTGATCATGTCCCAGTAACTTGAGATCAGGATACGAGCTACGATATTTTCTGTTGTCATAACAGGCGACTAAAATCTTCAATTAAATCATTAATATTTCTTGTTAAACAGCGATTTATATCTCTGTAACTGCAACACAATCCACGATGATCATATCGCGGTGACATCATCCGTCACATGTTAGTAACTTCGTTTTACCCATCTTGTGGTAATTGCATTCAGGTATCCTCATCGGACAACTTAGACAATTACTGAGTATAACTGTCATAATATATTTATTGATGCTCGTATTGGACCTATAAATCGATCTGAACATCATTTTTTATTTTCCCGCCATATGACTTTGAAAATAGAAATAATGCAAGAAGTACGAAATTCGTTTGTTTTACAGAAGTCATATTACGTTTCTTAACTCATTAGGTGATATGAAAATTATACTAGCCAATGCCATTACGCCGCTCCTGCTAACCGTACATCTTTGGAACCAGATATGAGTACAGAGGCTAGCCAAGATAGACAGACATACATATGTTGGTGAGTCTAGTGGGTTCTGGTAACATATCCCTATCCGTTTCAATTTAAAAAATATTTGATATGTCAGAGCATGAACTGAATCTAGCAGATGTCCGAGTATATATATTTTTTCATAGTAATATAGAATTTGTACATAGGAACATGCACATAGGAACAAAAGCACTTACAGGTAAATTACTCGTGGGAATCTCTTGATCAGTATTTTGTGTTCGAATTCACAAGTGCGTCTTACCGGACTTGCCACCGAGTTGCGCTGAACTTGCAATAAGCACTGCGACGTGTAACCTACGCGTAACATTACACAATAAGTGCAGACCGAATAGATCAAAAGTTCAATCATAAATTCGATATAAAAAAAATCTCATTCCACGATGGCGTTAATTCTTTAATTTTCGATATTTCATGCGTATCACATTCCGTTAAAAATAAAAATACAATGGCGGAATTAATGTAGCAACTTTCATTAGTTTTAAGTCATTCTATCTTTAAACTAAATAATTATTTACTTTCCTTGCGTTTGGGGTTTCGTTTTCATTTAATTGGTTCGATAAACATATCATTCGCGTGTTACGTTGTTATGGTAACGTCGCAAATGCGCTCGAAGTCGAACGCCGCAGCAGGAACTGGTTTATTCACACATTCGTACCTACGGCGACAGATGCATGCAATATAGGTACCTATCTACTCAATGCAAAAAAACAAGAGGAACACAAATCTTTTTTATAATCATAAGCCTATAAGCAGTCCACTTTTGGACATAGGCCTTCCCTGAAAAGTTATGCCCACAATCCCCACGTTGGGCGGGTTGGTGATCGCAGAGCACGACACTCGCACCGCCTACGCTGCTCCCCACAAGCCATTTAGCCGTGCTTAAACAGACCGCGCCATACTGCGACCTGCCAGCGCCGTGTTTAGTGCCTCTTACGACAACCTGTTTCCCGGCACGAGGTTGGAGGGTGTTTTCTTATTCATTATGATCATGATTTTTAATAGTATTTACTGGGTGTTTTAACTGGCACAAAAACGTATCTGTTTGGATTAGTGACGGTTTCCTGTGATAGTAGGGTGGAAAAGAAAGCGAGTTGGGAGGTTAACCGATAGAGGACGTGGATCAAGTCGACAATACATAGCTGACAAATGAAATTATATAGTTTGTTAAAACATTATACCATATACGAAAACGAGCCGGCGGTAGCAGAGGGAGCTGAAAGTTTAATTGAAACGTATTCTACTAAAAACACAGAAACATGTGTCATCTCAAAGAGCTCACTAAAGCCAGCTACTAAACTCACAAAAGCCTTGTTTTCGCTTATAAATAAAATTTTGCTTTAATTATGACCCCAAAAACATGCACGCTCCACTAAAATAACTTTACATAACAGTAAAGTAACTCCTAGTGTACAATTTTTTTCACTGTTTAATAAGTAATTATGCGCTCAGTACCTTCATGTCCGTGTAGGTATATTGACGCGAGTTGTCAAACGATATTTAATGAAAATTTGATTATGAACAGTAAACTGGAGAGCACATGATTAATCTATGACCGCGGGCGGGTGGAGGGAAGTGCGGAAGGAGGGGGACGCGGGACACGATAATAGGTAGGTAGGTAACTGCACAGAGTATCTAAATTTGATGGCTAAACTGCGACATCGCGCGAACGCGCCCGCAATCATATCTGTAACGTACAGAGAATGCCTGTAAAACTCGTTCATATCTCTTACTTTTATTTTTCAAGGACATTTAGATATCTTGTTGAAACATTGTGCGGTTCGGTAATTAAGTAGGGGCCAATTTTAACATTCCACTACTTTATGGCTATATTATAACTTTATAAAAACCGTAAAACCACGCCTGTGATCCCCGAAGAGTGTAGGCAGATGAGTATGGTTCACTCCTGCGTTTCACGTGAAACAACATTGTTAGTAAACAATATTGTTCTTAACAAACATCTAGCTAGTTATTTTCCAATTTTATTCATTCATATTTTATCGTAATAAACGTAGTCAGCTACAATAAACGGTATTTATAGTTCAGTCTTTACATCTAGTTGGCAACAAGACTAATAATAGACACGTCATGGCTACATTCAGCGCTATGTTGTAATAAAGGAAAAAGCCAAAGGTAGACTAATACACTGGCAGGAAGATGAGGAGAGGACTTTAGGGATAAGAGCACGGCCGGTTCATTTAGCTTTTGAGGTCTAAATACATATGATTATAAATTTATTAAAACTCGAATGAGAATGTGGCTTCAATTTTGAAGAAGAAATTTAGTTGCAAAAATATCGTGAAGTGACTTGTTGTAGTGAAGTCATAATACAAAATAAAGATGAGCTTTAGGTAGGTGCTAACTGAGTCAGTGCAGGAACATCGCGTCGATTACGTCACAGTCACAGCGTGAAACATGCCAAATGGCATCATTTACGTTGAGGCGAATACTAAAAGGTACTTCTAACGCCTACAAGTCTGCAGCCTTATGACGTCACAACTCTGACGTCACGTGTAGCGACATCACAGGTTTAGAAAACCTCAGCACACGTCAACATTAACATATGCTTATCCATAATTAAGCGGGACATTCCAAGGTACGATTGATTCGTAACGACGATATATGTTATCGATCGGTTTAGTGAAATAGGTATTTACGGAATAATAGAATGTAGACAAAAAAGGAGAAATATAACAAAAATGAAACAACAAATCATCGTAATAAAATATCATTATTACGATTATGAGAAAATGATACTGCTTTGTTTATTTTTGTTGTTGAAGTAAAAAATATGTTTCAATTGGTGCGAGAAATTACCGAAACATTATTTACGTTCTGTTTCTAAATATAACAATTTACCAACGAAATTTAAAAGACCAGGTCCTGACACATTGGCTAAAGGTTAGCTGGCCGACTTTATTAGTGTTTTAATGGGGAACTTTCCGGGTAATTCTCAAGGGAGCTTGTTTAAGCTAAGGGCAAGATTCGATTCAGAGACATCAAGTGTCTCGAAGATTGCACGTTGCGAGTAGGGAGCTGACGCCGAGTTGGTGTCTCGCTGACGCGGCGCCGCGGAGTGTTTGCAAATAGAGGGACCGGTTTGGTGTCCTTGCTCTCAACTCACCGCACATGCAGTTGAATTATGTTACCAACTTTTTTCGACACTCCATATTTATATGTAGAGCATGTATGCATTAAATTCATATTTCTCTTATTAGCCATTCTTTCGCTATCTGCTTACTTAAAACTTAACTGTTATAAGTTGATATTTTGATTTTATTGGTTAATCTTTAAACATATTTTTTATTGTATTATATTTACACATATAATTACAATTACAAAACATTAAACAAATAAATTGAGATGTTTAATTTCCTACACCGCAGCTACTCTTCTATTTTATCTTATTAGTCATTAATTCTTTGAATTACGCTCCTCTTTCACAGATACCTGCTATTGATAATACGACCTTTTAAATTTTAAATTCTTTGCGATCGTTATTTTTTGTACTGAACAAACACAAGCACTTGTTACGCACAAGTCAATTAATAATGATTTATTAATTTTGACACATGATCGATTCGACCAATCGGCATTCTCCACTCTGTCACGCTATATTTCCACCTACATACATCGCATCCAAGTTCCGATCAATCTTCCGCCGCGCGCAGCAGAGGCGGCTCGGCCGTCGGTAGGTACATAGTCGGCGAACGTTGCGCAACGTTGGATGTCGGTGACCGGACGACCGCGCGGGAATTTCCTCGTCTCCGCATCCCATGAGTTGTAGTACGTAGCAATCATCAATAAATTATTTATGACCACGAATCTTTCAAATGAATAAAATAAAACTTGTAGACTCGCCGCTAATACAATTATTAACGTTTCTAAAATTTCTATTTTAATGCGGTATAACTTGAAAAGTCATATCATTCAATTAAATAAGCAATAAGGTTAGATCTAAATGTGTACTTTAAAGGCATGGCTACAACTAGGAATTCTTGTTTATTTAATTTACCACGAAGTCCATAAAATAATAGCCATTTCGAACAATTGTAACAATCTATATATCTCATCTAGCAATTGTGAGACCCCAGAAACGTATTTGTATGTACAATGTCTATTAATTTAACTTTAGAGTCCTGAGATCGACGCATACATCGCGCGCCCGTCTTCTAAAGTTTACCTTCCAGGTATTATTCTAGTAATTGGTAAAATAAATATATGCGTCTGTTCTTTCTCGCTACAGACATCGCTGCAGAATTTGGAGTCTGTCAATTTACCCGTAACTATATATCCAGGAATTTTTCTAAATATTGATCATGACATCAACATTTCAGAAAAAAGCGGAAAAATGTTTTATTGATCTTCAAAAATTGCCACTTCTTAAGAATCAAAATTACTACTTCTAATATCATATACAGATATGTAATAAGAATCTCAAGGAAGTCCGTGCAGCACAGGCCAACTTACTGTGGAGGAGTTTCACTTCATTCGGCGCAGAAAAACACGTCTCCCAATTAAGTAGTTAATTAGGGATCACGTCATAGACGGTAATCGACAGAAACATTCGATTAGTAACATTATCGCTTTTCATAAGCATGACGCTATGTTCGCGGCCGTGACTTCGGCATGCAATCAGCCGGTGACACGTCGGCAACGTTGACATCGCAGGCCAGGCGTCGGCACTCGGCCAGCTGCTGTCGTGTCGAGGTGTTTCCCAAGCTGTTCGGTATTTTACCGGCTTCGAAAATTTCGCGAAACACAAACGAGAATAGAACGCGTGAAATTAAAATATATTTATTTTAATATGTAGGCAATGACAGTCAAATAAAACTGTAAAATAGTTTTTAAATAGCACGGAATTCATAGTTTACATCAACAAGTATAATCAAACAAAAGAGGATGCAAATAAAGAGTATTTTTTTTTATCTTCACGCCTGTAATTCCCGAAGAGGTAGGCAGAGGAATGCAGAACACTCCCACGTCTCACCGC
>DWEJ01001378.1:0-13197 GCA_018245835.1 Mysoria sejanus stolli | reverse complement strand
CTATACCATAGTGGGACGTAAACGTAACCGGTGAAACGTGGGAGTGTTCTGCATTCCTCTGCCTACCTCTTCGGAGAGTACAGGCGTGAAGCTATGTTACATATAATTAATATTTTAGTAAAAATGGATCAATACAACATCGTACATAATTTTAACAAGTTAACGGAAATGGCTGTTCATGAATCGAAAATTAATCACATCTTGACCTCGTCAACCTTTGTCTATAAACAATATGACTGGCTGTGAGCAGCCCCGTGCCCAATCGCGCGGACGAATTCGAAAATATTCAAAATTAAACGATTACATTGCATTAGGAAGCCGAATTAATGGCATCGAGACACGCGAGTATTAAGTCTTGTAATATGAAAAGTTTTAATCACGGATTATATAATACAAATATTTATATATCCTTGCCTCGTACGTCGAGTGGTTGCGAGTGCCACTGCCGATCGAGAGGTCCCGGGTTCAAACCCCTTCGGGTGCTGTTTGACCTCTCTAACTAATTTTTCTAGTTACATTTTCACTAGTGATTCGGAGTTTGGATATCTGCCCGGTGTATAGCAATAGGCTCACCACCTATTCCGTAATGGAACGTAAACGTAAACCAGAAACGTGGTAGTTTTGTGCACCGACGTGACGTTAAATCTCGTTATAGACTACGCAGCTTCATTTTCCTCTGACTTTCGAAAGACGGTTAGGGTTGCACGGTTCTCTTGAACATACATGTAAGATATATGACTGCGAAGACATACGTAGCTTGAAGAATATTGATTAGATCTTTCGAGAATAGAGTTAATATTGATTAGATCACTCGAGAATGGCGTAATAAAAATAATATAAGTGAAAATTATACAATCGATTAATACATTCACAATTATCCTTTATAAAGATAACAGTGCTTTTTTATCTAGGATATAATAATTTAAAAAATGGCAAATCGAAAAAGCGTTCATAAAGTATCGAAATACCATTTCATTTCCATAAAAACTCACACAAACGCCAAGTCGCCTGATAACTATATTGTTATGACGTCTGGACATCTTTCTATGCTAATTTGGCTTTAGTTTTGCCATTCGACGATTCTTTAAAATACATCCACCAATTACAAACAAGCAAGCGACTTTGGTCTTTAGGACAGTCGAACGCTTTGTTTTAAGAGAGCAAATTCGTATTGATTGAAAAAATAATAGTTAAATTAAGGTGTTACCATATTAGAGCGGTGTGTAAAAGCAACTGGTGATGTAATGTGTGTATAACCTTTAACTTTTTTATAGTCAAAGAGGATTACATTTAGGATTACACCATCTGTATAAAACTAATATCCTGTCGCTGACTGATTACTGAACCGGGGGTAGCGAGTTCGATACCCGTCCAGGACTAATACCTACGTGTGCGTTGAACGTGAGCTTTTCATCTGTGTGATTGGACACAGTGGGTGTATTTTATAAGGTGTTATTGCAAGCGCGATTGCCGATCGGGACGCCCTGGGTTCAAATCCCGGGTTGGGCATTATTGCATTTTTTTAATTTAGATTTTTTAATAGTGGTTAGGAGTCTGGAAGTGTAGCAGCTGTACAGCAACTGTTGAACACAGCAGTGTACCACACTCCTGTGTCCACCGCTTCGAGGATTACTAACATGATATTACGTAATTATAATTATTATCACATAATGCGTATTAACAAAACTATTAATGGACTATCAATTGGTACGTACTCGTAACATGTTTAAATAACAAGAGTCCAAATTCATAACGCGATGTCTCTCTGCAGGTTGCAAGTCATTTTTCAAGAGGTCAGTGCGCCGCAACCTGACCTACTCGTGCCGCGGCAACAGGAACTGCCCCATCGACCAGCACCACAGGAACCAGTGCCAGTACTGCCGCCTCAGGAAATGCCTCAAGATGGGCATGAGGAGAGAAGGTGAGGAATTTTTTTTGTTCACCATTGAAAAAATTTTGATGATATATTTTTCATACCGATTTTTTTAAATAACGTAATTTGTGGTCATGCTTACGAATATTAGAAATGAATATATCATGCTTAAAACATTTTCAATATTATATTCAATCTATGAAAAACATGATTTTAAAAAAGAATGATATTTTAAATAATTTTTTTTCAAACAACAAAATTATGCGTGTAGTTATTTAAAATTTTGAAAATAGTTCATTTGCTTTTCTTTTTAAAATCAGTATATACTATAACCATTAAAGTTAAACAAAAGATTTTTGATTTTTGCTGGCCGCTAACCACCAACGGTCACCTATTCTTAGCGTATCACCAACTTAGCGTATAGTTTTCAATATATGAACACCTCTGCGCTATAAGCATTCCTTGTACTTCAATATTCATAGCTAGTAACTATTAAATTACTTTATTGAACCAAATGATACAACAAGGCAGCCTGGGTTTTAATTAATACGTTTGGCGTCTCGTTGTGTCTGCCTACCTCATATTACAGATATTATATTTACAACTCATGTTATTAAAATTTTCTTTTTGTTCACCGGTACTTTACGTTCGTCTGTAAGTACTATGTAATAATTTTATTGTTAACACGTTGTCTTACCGCGAGCGATCGGCTACGAACGATGGAAGATGTGTCGCTTGTGTTATCGCCATTCCTTCCAAAGGTCGGATTCAACTGTGACTATCTTTTGATATGCCGTTAAACATCTGATGTTCGCTTAGTTTAAGTATTTACTATCACTAATAGTGGAGCAACGACAGTAGTCGTTGGAATTTAATCGTAACGCATTAAATTTTATTATGTTTCAACGTCGTTAAGGTTCTTGTGTTAAAGATTACCTACACCTCTATAAATCTTATCTCCGTGCTACTGATATAACATGTGTCACACATTTAAGACTGTTATATTTGTGTAAAATTAACAGAATAAACGTAAAAAAATATTTTCTTGGATCTCGAACACACATCATTTTAAAAATTATCGCTTACTACGCTTATTGTCGTGTGCAATATTTAAAAAAATATATAACAATTTATCATCACACGTAATATAAAAGGTATATGTAGATACTAAGATACTATCTATCTACTCAAAGCTAGACTCATCAGTACAAAAAATAGAAAATCCTAACAGTAACGAAGCGGTATAGACTTAAACTCTTTTCATATTCACATTCACATTTCATTCAACGAAAAGAACTACTCCCAACAGTGTTATAGAAACCAGTTGAGGCTAACTGCAATAATAATTCTATTTCGCTCCACTTACAATCGTTACATGTCGTAAATCAAACAAGTCATTTACAGTCTCGGCAACATCAACTACATAATTTGACACACGGATATGAAACATAGATACCTATGTTCGTACATTAAATTCTAAAACCCTACTGCGACTTGATAACTTCTTAAATTACCTGCTTATTATGAGTTTCTCGGCAAGTGTTCTCTTCAAATTTGTCGGTTCAAACTACATTTGGATCTCAACTACAGTTGTTTAAACCTGATTATAAGTCGGATTATTATTATTCCGTCATCGCGCTAAGTTCTTTACAGGGTAGGCTGAGAACACCGAGTGTCATATGTGTCTATCCTTTCAGAAGAATATTCCTGCGTAGAAGGCATCTACATATTACTTCTAAGAGGTAGATAGCTAATCAGCACCATACGTCGTTTAAGCAAACCCATCTAATTAAATTGTTTCTCAGTATTGACTGGCTGTTTATCTGAGTTGTTAGTGACTGACCATCGAACCAGACGTTATGAGGAAGACTTCCTGAACTCAACATTGGTGTATGTATTTTTTCTTTATATGAAATCATCTTTACGTATGAACTTCAAAAAAAAAAGTCATATGTATAAACAACCTGTGTTAAACCACTACTGGGCATAAGCCGTTTCTCTGTTGTTGTCTCACCCAGTCTTCGGCTTGCATCGGTTAAAATACAAAAATTTTAAATTAACAACGTGCGAAGACGTGACGTCATTCGATAGTATTTACTTCGATATGGTAATAGGAGAGCAATATTAACGACTATTCTGGCTCATTTTAACAAAATAATAAAAAGTCATCTCAATAACAACAACATCAATGAAGTTAATGATCGTTTGGCTAATATTAATAAGTAAATGAACATTAAAAATACGGAACGCGTGGACCACGAGCTACGCGGTCGCCAGCCAATCGACTAGCGACTATTTTCCATTAATTATTAACTCGATTTTACACAAAAAGCAGGTTTTAAAGATACATCGATTGTCACGAGTGTAATTAGTGAAATCATTAATCTTGTACGTCCATTAGACGGACGCAGGCCCAAGGGCATACTCTAAATAACTGTTGACGACGCTAATACAGTGTTATGAGATCTAATAGGTTATTATTATAGAATTATTATGGACGGTTATTGTTTTAAAGACAGCTGTTTGATTAATGATATGTATAAATGACTAGTAACCGAATTAGCCCCGGGTGAAGATCAGGGAGAATCGACGACAAATTGAATTCCTAAGATAATAGAATTAATGATGCACGCACGTGAATGGAACACGTTTCATTGAATATAGATGATCTGTGACTAGGGTTGTCGGATTCGGGAATACTGGGTGCAATGGATCTGTTCTATGTCAACAAATACCCAAATACTGGCTGATGGGAAAGTTAGGAGACTCCGAAACCGGCGTGCATGTATGGAGAGAGTGATGAATCTATAAGAAGCGTAGCAGGCTTCTAAGGATACATATACTTGACACTTACTGCTCCCCGCAAACGACTTAAGGGACCTATCATGAAGCTTTAATAATAATAATAAAATTTCTATTTCAATAGCACTGCTATTAAACAATAATCTGATTTTCAGGATGATGATTCGGTCAGACTAAAATGTAATATCAGATTTATAGTAGGAATAGAAAGCTAGAAAAATTTAGCGAATTTAGAAGAATTTTGTAAAATGTCGATATATTTATTTTTTACACAATATGCCAACCCTAATGAATGGTCGAACGCTGGTCATCCGTTAGCATCATTAGATAAGTTGAGTATAATGTCACTTTTCCGGCGCCAGCCAGCCAATTCACAGTTGCGCAACGTGGTCACGAAGCGGTTTCAGAAACGCATTATAATGTCATGCATTTTTAAAATTTTGTTGTTACATTTGCATCATCAACGCTAAATACGCCATCGACATCCGCTTCAACTTATTATTTGTGATAACGATAATTTATTACTTTAAAAATAGGTCGTAAACGTGGATGAAAGATCTAATTATAATTTCCGTTATTGGCAAAATGCATTTCAGCTTTTGCTAAAGTGCGGTACTGATTAAAGTTTGAACAACACGCATGCACGTGGGTCAACAACAAAGAAGTGTATATGAAAACAGACAAAAAGTAACCCATTAGCCAACCTTGCCTCAGTTTCTCCGTTTCCTCTTTCCGACGGCTTACTTAGTTCAAAGCTTTACTTAATTTTACATTTAGTGGTAGATGTAAGATAATATATGTATCGTACTATAATACACGATCATTTCTTACGCGTGCTCATTATCCCACAAAGGTCATACTGCATCATACCATATCGTTATCCTATTAAAAAAATACTGGTTCTTGTACCTTCACCTATAACCGAATATCAATTTGATTTATGTTCCTTATTCCAAAATAGTCTTCTTTTTAAATCAATGATAGTATAATCATCATTTTCTTTAATGAATCTGTATTGCGAATTTTTGCAAAAAATTTCTGATTTACTAACTTATTCGTCACAATCATCAAAATTTATTGAAATTTTAAAATGTCTCTAGATTTTCACTGAAGTAAAATCGAGTGAACAACAACGATAACCATGCAAAGAACTCATAATCGAGGGCCAGACCTGTTCCAAATTAAATGACACTTAAAATACCCAAAACGTAGCAGGTGTACCATAATACTGTGAAGATATCACGGTAAAGGTAGTAGCCTTTTCGGAGGGCACGCGAGGTCATCATTGGGTCAGTCATTATGCCTCGCACCTGTGCCGGCCTTATGGTTATTTTTTGTTGATCTTTAGGACAGTGAATGTTTGACGGTATATACTAGAAATTAAATTTATGATCACTCCACTGTTTTTCTTTAAATTTTCAAAAATTCTCACAAAATTTATGGGATTTACTTCATAGAATTTGAAATAGGATAAATCTATTTTCATTGTTTTTAACATAAGGCGTGGATTGTTTCTGATTGTTTTGTTATGTTATAATTCAAGTACTTCTTTTAGTCGCAGTCATATACAGTCGCAGTCAGATACTGATAATTTGAAATTTATGGTACCTTACTAAAATATCATCTTTGTGTTTTATAAATAGCATCATTACAAGTTCGCTTACCCTCACCTTACTGATAATGCGGGGCACATCGCACCGGAAAGGACCGGTAACCCGTTGCTCTGAACTCTTAAGCACCCCATTACATCTCGACCCCCAACCCCTGCTCTGTCCAACAAACGATTTGTTTGC
Source organism: Mysoria sejanus stolli (assembly GCA_018245835.1). Classification (NCBI taxonomy): domain Eukaryota; kingdom Metazoa; phylum Arthropoda; class Insecta; order Lepidoptera; family Hesperiidae; genus Mysarbia; species Mysarbia sejanus. The sequence continues at coordinate 6,729 of DWEJ01001378.1, read as the reverse complement.
TGTCAACAAACAAAAGATAGGTGCAAAGGAGCGGAATCCACGCCACCTTTACTCTTTCAAAGATTAACAGTTAATAGAGAGAAGACAATAAAAAAACGTGCCTTTTGTCGCAGAGTAATCGTCTTATACATCAATATAGTAGATCTGGTCGAGATTAAGCGCGCAGTCGCCTTTTGTGGAGTTTTTTTTACATCGCTACATTGTTTAGGTGTGTTTTCTAAAACGCTTTAGCGGTTGAAAGGGTCCATTGAGGAGTGTTGGCTACCAAACGCGTTTGATTGTTCGACCGTTGATGCTATGGATACGATTGGTGATCTCGCCGACATAAAGCCGATGGTGATAATGGTCAAGCTCTCTTTATCGGTGTCCCATCGCATTTTATGTTTGATTGTTGCTAAAGCTCGCGTTAAATAACTATCGCTAATTCCTTGTTTCGTGTTGTAAGCTATAATATAATTGTTTAGAAACGTATGCGAATAGGCACTCCAAAAGACGTACCTAATTTTTTTTTGTGCCTAATACGATATATTTAAGATTGTTAAGGATACTTTTGTTTTATTGCCATTGTTTTGCTTTATTGTACACAAAATAAATAAATATGTTTTGGATGACAAAATTATTTTATTGTTATAATAAGGTGTTTTAGATTTCAACCTTCCAATTTTGAGAATGTGAGATTTAATATCCTACCCATAGAAAGTTACGTGCGTTTATAAATTATAATACATATTATCAAGGTAACTTTAAAAGATAACGTCACGAGGAAATCTAAACACTTTAGAGCTCACCAGAACGTTGTCAATGGTGTGTCAATACTAATAACCAGTACTTGGCCAGGGTAGTATATTATGGCCGTAACATTTCTCATTCTGAGATGCGACCCGTGCTCACCAGTAAAACGATAAAAGAATTCATTACGGTCATTACTGTTATTACTGTAATTACGATATTTATTTTCATATAGCATTTTATCAAAAGAGAACCACCATTTATAAAGTTTACATTTTACTATTGAACATTTCGACGATAACTCATTACAATTGGCTGGCATCTAAACACATTCAATTTGCATACCGCGGCAATGGTATCGCGAAATTGATATTGTTCGGTCCACGAAGCCAGCTCGCTGATTAATTAACCACATTAGTGAGACCGGTTTATTTGATAAGTGCATAAAATACACTAAACAATGCTCCGGGTTCGTCAGTCACTTTCAAACAATACCCGGCACACCTTTTGTTTGGCGCGCATCAATCACAGCTTACATTGTTCGTTGTATCTTAATAAGTTTTTGTACTGGACCGGTCATTTAGAAAGATGTTTCGTTGTCGCCCGATACTTCGACTCTACCCCTCCTCCAACTGTCTTAATGAAAGCTTATTTTCATTTATAATTGAGCCTCATATTGCATGTTCCAAAGAACGATAATGCTCATGCGCACTTTAGATGATCAAAGAAAAATATTGGATATAAATTCCTCGCGTCTTCAAATTCATTTATGCAGATTATTATATGGACTCCATTTATTGTGACATTTTAAAATTGTCACTTTAGAAATAAAATATATACTACAATGTAATTGCAAATATCCACGCAACTGTTATTTTAATAGGTTTTAGAAGCGAGATGTTATGAGCCGACCACGAAATTACAGCTTGTCCAATCTGTCGCTCCAAATAACCGCCACGTCTTTACAACAGCTTAATTCTAGCGCAAAATTCCGTCTTATTTTTGTATTTCATAAACCATGCACAATGCGCTTCCTTTGTCGTGCCCACAACGCTTGTCAAAAACATCATGCACCGCGAACTGTTCCCAGGGGTTGCAAATTATGCCAATGTTTGCTTCGGTTATTATCGCTCCAAACGTAAAACGCCTTCCTTACGCCTATGTCTAACAAAAGGCACGTCAAAGGCATCGTCGATGGTCTTTGAGAAGGGTGTCAATTTGCGTCTCGGACCAGGTGCGGTCATTGTTGGCCAACTGACCGTAAGGACATGTTTGGATTAGACCAGTCCAGCCGCTCGTTTCGTGAGAAAGTTAACAATCCAATGAAATTAGATGTAACATCGTGATTAAGTTAATGACAAATGCGTACTTAGGCGAGAAATTAATCCAGCATCCCAATCGTGTCAACATCAGTGCTGGATGAAATTATCAGAGGAATTCGAGGCGGTACCGTATACCAAAATAGTGGTGCTGCGTCACAGCGGCAACCGAGAGATATTATCGTTTCTAGTGAGCATAATAACTGTGACATGTTTCGTACGAGGCACCGGGCCCGCTCTTAATGGTGCACATTCTGGGAAAACTCGATGCTAGAACCGCGGCCGACATAAAGATACCATCGTGCTGGCTACGTGCCGGTGAGTTCCCACGTTTGTGATCGCGAAAAAGTGAACAAAAAAACCATACCCAAAACATTAATCACCGAACCGACCAACCCTTGCCGGACATCGGTCAAGAGTTGCAGCCAAGCGAAAACATTAATTAAAATCAAAGACAACAAATAGACCGGTTCCGATTGTGCACGGTCAGGGTGGGTCAGCCAAGGGCTCATACTGGTTCCGGGGCGCAATAAGCTAATTATATTTCCGCACGTTTTGTCCATACATTTGCATGAGAATCCGAGGGATAGATACAATTGTTGCACACTAATCCGACAAAGGGTGTGCAGGTACAATCCAGCGGCGGTTCGGTAAGCGAGATAGAAACTTGATAGTTCTTGCAGTAAACATTAGCTGCGAGCTAAATTGTAAACGGTGAACTTGTATCGAATTACACGAGGCGATGAAAGGTAATTACATGTGAATCTTTATGAAAATTGGGGCGTCGTTATTGTAAAGTGTTACGAGTTATATACGATAGTATCGTTTTGAATTCTTAATGAAATGAAACCGAACACATTCTTACGTTTCTGGATAAAGTCATTATTTATCATCATGCGTTTGGATAAATCAAGTTGTATTTCTAATCTTCATCCGTCTTTTATCTGTATTGATTTATTATTTGAATAAAAAAAAAGAATTTGAATTAAAACAATTATTCTAAAATGGAACAATCTAAAATTTTCATACAACCAAAGAGCAAAAGTAGTTAACAATGTCAAGTGAAAATTTCAAAAAGGCGTAATCATTTTATGAGCGAATCCCCGAAACAGTAACACGTTCACACTTTTCTGATCCATCATTTAGCGGTGCAGTTTGTGACGGAGCCGAACTCATAAACTCCAGCGAAATGCCACACAAAAACGAAGCAAAGTGTAAAATCATTTGTGTGGGGTTTAAAAAAGGAGCTAGCGAGCGTGAGATATACACCACTATCAATCACCTCGTGATTTATATCCTCAGGATGATGTATCGGCCAGGACTCGGACCCCGTCGACCGGCGGTAAAAGTATTCGATAATTAACTTTTTAAATTTGACTGACGCCTTCATCTGCGGGGAAAAAATACTACCGAATGTTAGTCCTGAAATGAATGACACAGGAGATAATGTTTTTGCGATTTGTTTAAAAATGTGCAACTCTTATAATGGCATTAGAGGTGCTTTTTCAGCGTTTGCGCGATGAAGTGGTTGTGAGAATACTTTCTGGAATATATCGTTAAAATTAACTGTTTTTGTGTTCGTTATTTTAACTGTTTCATTGTGATAATCTGTTGTATCACTAATTAGGTTTCGTTAAGGTATTTAAAAAAATTGATAAGTTCACAAACCTCACTATATAAAATTGTCAATATCGTAAGCCTTTGAAAGTTCATAAATAAATAAAAACTGCGATACGAATGGGTATCGCTGACGAAACGTCCATTCATCACGAGGAAGGCGACGTGACATTATATAGCACGTCAAAATATTCACCTACAGGGGGTTACCTCAATTGCCGTTCCACTTGCCAGACCGGGAATCGAAGGTGGACCCCCGCTGCGAGGCCGGCGTGCGCCTAACGAACTATACAGGTGATTTATCGGAGCGCTCTCCACTTATTCGATTCTAATTCCTTCACGACGCGACGTGGTATGGTGCCTGGTATAACATCTACGATTTGATTATGATTAGCTTTTACATTCAAATTTTAATATCGACCTCCGAGCAAATTGAGTCGTATTGGGAATCGCTTTAACGAGATTTATCTGATCAATGCAGCTACTGTACCTATACTTTTCGATTAAGATTCTATGCTTTCACAAATAAAACTTAACTTCACGCCTGTATTCCTCAAAGAGGTAGGCAGATGAATGCAGGACACTACCACGTTTCACCAGGTACGCTTCCCATTATGGAATAGGCGGTGAGCCTATTGCTATACAACGGACACATATCCAGACTCCGAACCAGTACCAGAAAATCTAAATTAGAACAATTTAGTAGTGCCCGACCCGAACCCGGGATCTCCCGATCGCCATTCGCACTTGCAACCAACACGACCAACGAGGCAGTCACGTTTCCGCATTTCATGGTACAGGATTCGAAACATAAGCAACGATGTGTATTATAAGCACGGCACAATCTTGAATTGAGCATAAGTAAACAGTTATGATAGAGTTGGCTGCTAGTGAAATTTTCTCAGGCTCGGGCCGCTCGAGACCGTATAATCTCGAACACTCGAGAGTAATACACAGTTTGTATGTATATTGGTTACTACGCTAGTAGACCCAGCAAACCTGTTCGGCTGCTCGTGCCCTCTGTACCGTGCCTTACTATAAATTATATTTGTATACAGCCTTATAGTTTCACTTTACATTTTAAAGTGATCATTCGAATGTTGATAAACTGAGATGGGAAAGCGGCGTATGACTAAATCCGAAAGGCATTCGATTAACTGAACAGAATCAGAATATTGTGTTGCGTAAAAAATTAACCCAGTGAAACGTAAATCAGTGCCGACTTTCGTTTTACATCACACATTAGAGGAACAAGAAGTAATCGAACATAACAAAATAAACATTGAAGCTGTACGCGATGATGATGGCTTAATAAAACATTACAACAGCATTAAAAGTCTATAATAGGTGCGTTCAAAATTAAAAAAGAACCTCGTTCCGAGCTGTCGCTTGAAATTCATCTGGCGTCCGCATCTCCATATGTCAGTCTGTCTGTCCATCATTACACGTGAATCATCCTCGGTATCGTGCGGGAGAATTTCGTGAGGTCACAGTTTAGTATAGCGGTTTAGGCGCCCTGCGGTCGTTCGTCCGAGCGGGACGCACCTATCGGTTTCTTTATACGTGCAAGCGGGACGAGTCGAATCCTCCGTGTAACTCCGACCGTTTCGTGACCCCACAGCTAATCACATATCTGCAAGCGTATTATGATTATCGCAAGGCTTGCTCGTACGTTGTTGTGGTCAGTGACTTGTTGCAATGCCTTATATACTCGGCGATATTATTGCACGATTCCCATACAGTTGCCGTTCGTGTTGGCGGAATTTACATCTGATACGATGAAATTGTTTACGTTGTATCAATTTGTCGCATTCTCGAAAAAAACGGGGAATCAATTAATTTTGTAGTAAAATTTATTCCGGCGAGTTTTATGAGAGTGTTGAGTTATGGGCAGTTATTATTGTCTCGGACAGTTTCTTAAGTAATATTTATATCGGCTGACTGGTTGATTGGTGTAACGAAACGCTTTACCTGTTACTGGCCCTGACATAAATCTTCGACGACGGTTAATAAGGCGATAATTACAAAAACCCGAGTGGAGCTAATGCCGGTTCGGCCGGAATGCATTTGATGGCACGCGCCTTCCAATCGCTTTATTATACAAATATTTAGCATATCTACGTTGGGAATGTTATCACGTACGTTAAATTTAATTACACCATCTATTCGTAGTATTGTTTTGATGGTTCCCGTGCCCCGTCTCATCGTGGGCAGCGATTTAGTTATCCATCGCGGTGTTTGGCGGTTCTCTTGCATTTATTTTCTTACATTTACTTTCTACCAATCTGTCTGAATATTTGTTGGCATTCCGTCTGCAACTGACAAATAGTTTAAATATCTGCATTCATTATGAAACAACGATGAATTTTTGTTAAGCATCTCAATAAAATCTTTATTCGTTCTTATGCTCGCCTTAAGACATTCTAGATGTTTTATCAGTGTTGTCATAATACATACAGGTTTTCGAAATGACTTTTAAGTCGTCTCACGATTATTTCCTCGCGACAAAATTCTCACATGTTATCTGACGTTTAGCGCTAAGATGTATGAAGATTTATATCGTCGAATACCTCACTTAGCGTTCTCGGGAGACTTATCGTTTGCGGCGGGCCTATCAATATCCCAATCGGCCGCCCTATCCGTCATTGCCTCTCCGAATTTCGAAAGCACACTTTCCACATTAGTCTCGACAAACGAATCTCTAATCTTTGTATTAGTAACTATATTTCTTGTTGCCGTAAACCCGAGAATTCTCTAATGATATCACAACACGACCGTTATACCAACAAAAGGTGGACGTTCATTTGTCGACGTTCTGGTATTGGGCGACACAGTCGCGTGCGGAGTCGCTTTTGAAAAATGTCTGACATAAATAACGGATTATCAACTTGTATCGAGACGTAAAGAGATAGCGGCTACAACTAAAATAAATAGGCGAACGGTAAATGAAGCTGTGTAGCGCACAGATTCAAAACTCTGGATTAGGACCGGGACACATCAAGAGACATTTAAAATGAGACAGCCAAACGAATAAAAAATCCAAAAGTATATAACATGAGCTAGA